>JAJOOS010005090.1:0-51904 GCA_029582725.1 Solanum chiquidenum
TTAATAATGAATTAGAAGATATACTAAACCAAGAATGGTATGAAATAGATTTACAAGATCTATATTTAGATAATGAAAGAATAGAATGGTACGATCTAGAAATAAATTCCGATTAAAATGAATTATGAATATTTACAATATTGGATAGAAGGTATGGAAGATATAAAACTATTAGAACAATTGATGGAAAATAATTTACATATGTACCGAAGAACCCAAGATATGTTATATCTAGAATACATCATAAATAACATAAAAGAAATATCAAGATTAAAACCCTTAGCTAAAGAATATTATAATAAAACCTTTAGCCAGACATAAGATGAATTCCGCACCCCCGAAAAATGGTATCATTATAATTTATTACTCGCTAAGCATAATTCAAGCAATTGAAGCAAAAAAAAGGCTTCAAATATAGTTCAAAAGCATAACCATACAATATATGAAATCATTGAAAAAGAAAAGTAGAATTTTTTTTAGTATATATAATAATAATAATTGGCACTATAATTTTCAGTATTTTCAACTGAAAAGAGATTAAATATATACTAACACAATTCAAAATTCATTAAGCATAGAGTAAATAGGACTGAAAAAGCAAATAAATACATAAATCAACAGAGAAATAATTGAAGAAGGCTAGAACTTTTAGAGTACAAATACGTATGAAGTTAAGAAGGTGAAAGAGGGATTGTAAAAGCAAAAATAATTAGTAGTAATTAGGAGAGAAATAATTAATAGTGGTTGGGGATGTTAGCTACGTATGTTAATATGAGAGGTGAGATAAAGAATATGAAAAGATGATGACTTTAGATTTTTAAAAATAATATCACAAATATTGATATAAAAATTTAAGGGGAAAAAATGTTTTTCTAAGCCATAGAGAGGTAGCATATTCCTATTTTTTTTTTACTAACCAAAAAAAAGAAAAGAATTAGCACAATATATTCACACCATAGAAATTGATCAAAAGAAAGAGAATTTTTTCTCTATCGAACATCACATACATCAAGAAGGAAAATTCATACATGTTCTATCTTGATTATATATTATCATATTATTTTACCTTAATCACTATGGTATAAATAAAATTCTTAACTAATAAGTTGGTTTAATATTTAATTGAAATTTTAATGCTAGAAAAATTAATCAAATATCATTATTTTTAATTCTATTTCACTATCAAAATGACAGAATGAAAGACACAAAATATTTTTCTAATCTCTATAAGTTGGTAATAAAATAAAAAACTTACCTCAAATGCTTCAGTAATTTGGTGAAATTGGATATCACAATTACTTCCTTCGTACACATCCAAATGTTACTGAAAATCAATCAAACAAAATTTAGTTGATTAACATATCTAATAAGTAGAAAAGAGATCATCCAATAAAAATTAAAATGAAGAATCAAAAGACAATAATTTCATCGAAAGCCAACAATTGTTTTAACTAAGATATAAAAAAGAAATGGGAGAAAATAGAAATGAACATCTAACAATTCTATATTTAATTGTTATTTATAGATAGGTTAAACATTAAAAATTAGGTTGAAGAAGTTGAGGAGACATTTTATTTAATTAAAGAATACAAATAGGTGTAAATTTTTTGTAACTCATGGGATATAATTAGATATAATGATATGATAGAATTTTAATTATTAAATAAATTGATTAATAAAAGTAATGAAGATAAACTCAAAAAAGAGGAAAAAGATAAATAGTATCCTAAGTTAGAGAGGGCACCACATTACTTTGTCTATATCTAGCTTTGAAATATATATAAACATAGATTGACGTAAATAAATTTAGTAATAAAGAGAAACATAATTAAAACATACTTAAAATAAATTTTATAATTTATAATTGGAAGAAGAGAAAAAAAGGAAAAAATGATTTAAAAAAAAAAATTAAGAGTAAGAACTAAAAAGGTGTGAGTTATGAATAATTACTCATTATAAATTGGCATGTGAAGAGTGTAAATGTTCCTCCTTAAATAAAATAGTTATTTGTAATAAATAAATTAATTTACTTTTACAAAAAAATAATTAATTTAAATTCTAAAATAAAGCCAAAAAAAAAGAAGAAAAAAGATAAATGCTAATAGATCTCAAAGTTTTCCTGCTCAAATCTTTTCATTATTACAACTAAAAAATTCAATGCAATCTTACTTTCTTAGTTAGTTTAATAATATTATTTATGACTTGTTTAGCGATTGAATAGTTGTTTTATTTCATTGATAATTTATAAAAATGAATGACATTATACATAAGTTTATCTTTTACTTTAATTTTATATTATTTTGTAATATAATGAAGTAGTAATTTAGAGCTATTTATCTGTTATTTTAATCATAAACATGACTTCACTCAAATTTATTTTGTCATGTCAAATTATTTTTAATAATAACTTTAGTTGAGTGATTTTGTTGATACAAAAGGCTAAGTTGAGTGATTTATTGATAGAAAGCCTAAGTTGAGTAGTTTCATTGATATAAAATAAAGTTTAATTATTTGCTAGTGAAGGAATATTAAGGTTATTCAACAACGAGATGTGTACCTTATAATTCACAGCGGAAGTCATCGATCTGCTTCTTTGACAGGTTGGTGCTCAAGTCCGTCTTTGAATCACTAGGAAACAAAGATCTGATCACAAACTAGAAGTCTTCTTCTATGTGTTGATTTGAATTTTTTTCTCAGAAACACACTTCTTTGTTTCTTGACTGTTTTTCAAACGTTTTTCCTCTCTGTATTTTTTATGTTTTTCATTCCCCTTCGGAAAACACTCCCACTAGGAGTCTTTTAAGGAGAGGTTGAACAGTTACTTTAACTGTTCTGCCTTATCCTTTAAAAGGATTTATCCAATTAATTATTAATTAATTAATTTGGATAAGGCATGAAACAGATTGGGTCGGGTCGGGTCAGTCCACATGGGCGATTCACGACCCAAAACTTACATCTCCCACTTCGCACATGGTGGACAAGACCCAGGTCAACATTATATCAATCAGACACACAATTCATACGATAAATAGTTCGTGCGACCTGTGAGCATTAAGAGCTTACCTTTAAGGTTTTACAATCCCTACATAAGAATTCAATCACTTGCGGAAATAATTCACTATTATTTTAAGGACACTATTACTCACAATACCCCAGACTTCATTCACTACTTCAATAGTTACTTATTTGATCCCTCATCCTCTCAAGGATATTAACTCGAGTATTTAACTTTATACACACAATTACACTCGAATGTAATAGCCGGCTTATGTATATAAGTTGAATTGTTCATTTATTCATCTTCCCTTTCTACTCGAATCTACCTGTTCCATATCAACTGCTTTCCTAGACATGTACTGCATTGCCGAATCGCTCATGGCTATTAGTAACATGCTAAAATAGCAACACCGATTTGAAACTTCAAGAAACAGCAAAAGGTCAAAGGGTTTTTCATTGAAAAAGTCTTTTTGACTTTTCTGAGTCTCACACAATGAAGAAGCAGGGAATATTCTTTCATTGACCCATTGATCGCTTGACACACGTGGTATGAAACACGTGCTACAATGTTTACACCTTAGATTGGTGTATGTGTCTCATTCTTTCGATTATTCAACATCGTACAGACCTTGGTCTAAACATCTCCAGATGTTTAACCCCAGTTTCTCTCTTCAGTGATCCTTAAACTCATTTTCGTGGAGAAACTTTTGTCTGGTTCACAAAACAAGTCATAAAATGGTGGTGAAATTCATCTCTTCACGTTCCCCAACGTAAGAGGCAATGAGAGAGCCAATCTCGCGACTTGTTCGACACTCTTTATTACTTTATAGAATATCACATGCATACTACATTTGAACATAAATTCAATAATTTTATATAGAAGAGAATATTATAACAATCAAGTCATTTTACAACACAGAAATATCATAAAATCCTACGCAAACCTAGAGCCTTAACATGTTTTTCAAACAAGTCTCTAGAGATAGCCTTCGTAAAAGGATCAGCTATCATTTCACGTGTAGGAATGTATTGTAAAGCTATTTCTCCACTTGCCACTACGTCTCTCACAAAGTTATACTAGATGTCAATGTGTTTGGTCTTGCTTTGTTACTTAGGATCCTTTGTGTATGCGATAGCCGCTTGACTATCAAAATATAGAATCATGGGACCCTTAGAATTCTTTGCAATACTCAAATGCTCAAAGAATCTCTTTAACCAAACAACTTCTTGTACTGCAGACGCACAAGCCACAAATTCAGATTTCATGGTTGAAAGAGTTGTGCAAGTTTGCTTCTTACTTTTTCATGAAATAGCATCACCATTTAGTAAGAAAGCATAACCGGATGTTGATTTTCTATCATCCCGGTCACCAGCCCAATCTGCATCTGTATAACCTCTTATGAATAAATCAGATCCACTACAACACAATGTATGATCTACAGTTCCCTTCAAGTATCAAAATATTCTCTTTACTGCTTTCCAATGATCTCTTCCAGGATTGGATTGATACCTACTAACTAGACTTACGGCATAACAAATGTCTGGGCGAGTACACATCATCACATGCATCAAACTCCCGACAACACTAGAATAAGGAACTCGAGACATGTCTATCTTTTCTTTTTCAGTCTTTGGACACATTTCAAGGCTTAAAGTTTCACCCCTTGCTATAGGGGCATTCATGGATTTGCAACTATTCATTCGAAAATGTTCCAATATTTTCTTTATATAAGTTTCTTGAGATAAACTAAAAAATTTCTTGGAATGATCTCTTTGGATCTTAACACCCAATATATAGTCTGCTTCACCCATATCTTTCATATCAAACAATTTTGAAAGCTATGACTTGACAGTTTTCACATACTCCAAATTATTTCCAGCTAATAAAATATCATCTACGTAAAGAGAAAGAATTACAAAATTTCCATTGGACTTTTTCACATAAATGCAATGGTCTTCATCGATCATGGTGAAATCAAATGACATCACCTCCTTATGAAATCTTAAATACCACTGTCTTGAAGATTTCTTTAGGCCATAAATTGATCTTCTCAATTTACATACTTTCTTTTCTTGACCTTTAACAATGAAACCTACTGGTTGTTCCATGTAGATTTTATCGTTTAATTCTCCATTGAGAAAAGTGGTCTTCACATCCATTTGGTGTAATTCTAGATCTAAACGTGCAACAATAACTAAAAGTAATCGTATGTAAGTAAACTTCACAATTGGTGAAAAAATTTCCTCCTAGTTTATTCCAACTTCTTGAGTAAAACCTTTTGCCACCAATCGTGCTTTGTGTCTTTCTATTGACCCATCCAATTTACGTTTAACTCTAAGAATCCATTTACTCCCAATAGTTTTACGTTCCTTAGGAAGGTCAACTAGATTCCAGACTTTGTTGGTTTTCATGGACTCTAATTCTTCTTTCATCGCTTTTAACCATTCATACCTTTCAGGGCTCAATAAGGCCTCTGTTACATAATTTGGTACATTCAATTATGTAGGAGATACCAAGAAAACATAATTCTCAATATCATAAGATCGTTTAGGTACACCTTTTCTTGTACTCTTACGAATTTAAAGTTCAGTTTCCTCTATAGGATTTTGATTCATAACTCCCACTTGGATCAGGAATCATTTCTTGATCCATATATAATCCTCAATCTCATAAGATCATTTAGGTACACCTTTTCTTGTACTCTTACGAATTTGAAGTTCAGTTTCCTCTATAGGATTTTTGGGATTCATAACTCCCACTTGGACCATGAATCATTTCTTGATCCATTGAATTATCAAGTATGTATGACAACATCATCTGATCTTCTAAATTCAACATTTCGTACAGAGGTTCGGCTTCATCTATTTCACCTTTGGGAAAATCATTTTTCAACAATCTAACTCTTGTGATACAATTCAGTAATACTTCCATCCTCCAGTTCATCGATGAAGACATATCCTTTAGAGCGTTCAGAGTACCTTATAAAGATACATTTCTTTCCTTTTGGACTTAGTTTACCAAACTCACCAAAATGATCTTTAATATATGCCGCACAATCCCACGGTCGTAGATCATTCAGGTTTGTTTTATGACCAGTCCAAAGTTCATAAGGAGTGGATGACACTGACTTAGAAGGCACTATGTTCAATATGTAAGCTGCAGTCAATAATGCATCTCCCCTGAAGGAGATAGACATATTTTCCTGCGCCATCATTGATCTTGTCATGTCTAATAATGTTCTATTCCTTCTTTGAGCTACACCATTTTGTTGAGGTGTATAAGGAGTAGTTAATTGTCTGATAATACCCTTTTCAGTACATACTTCAAATTATTTTGACAAATATTCACGTCCTCGATCGGTTCTTAAAGTTTTTATGCTTTTATCTAATTGATTTTCAACTTCATTCAAATATCTTTTAAAGCACTCAAGTGCTTCAAATTTATGATAAATCAAATAGACATAATCAAATCGCGTGAAATCATCAATAAATGTAATGAAATATGTAGCACAGACCTTGCCCTTACATTCATTGGACCACAAATATCAGAATGAATTAATTGAAGTGGGAACTCAGCTCTCTTAGTCTTTCCAAATGGTTTACGCGTAATCTTTCCAGCAAGACAATTTTCACAAGTTGGCATTTCAACTTTGGTGAAAGAAAATAAATGTCTTTCTTTTGCCAACTTATTCATTCGATCTTGCCTTATGTGACCTAATCTAGCATGACATGTAATAACATCAACATCATTGTTACTTGAATAGCATGCCATTACACAACAGTCAACATAATAGTCATAAGTTGAAAGATTACAATCTAATAAGATAAAACGGTCATAACGAAGTCCAAAACCATATAAAACATTATCTAGAGTTATTCTAACACCATTACGACTAAAAAACAAATCAAAACCAACGTCTAGAAGAACAGACACAGACACTAAGTTTCGTCGAATCTCTGGAGTATATAGGATGTCATGCAACATTAAGAAACGGCCACCACGCAAGTCCACTTTGCAAGTGTCTATACCTTTGACTTCAAGCCTAGCATTATTTCCTACGTAGATCCACCTTGATTTAGATGAAACTCGACGAAACTCCACAAATGCCTCTCTATCTCGACTCACGTGATCGGTGGATCCTGAGTCAACAATCTATATAGGATAAGATTCAGCTTGTAAAGAAGTGCTTGAAACCATATGTTGCACTTTGAGATGCGTTTTGAAATGCTACATTTTCGGCTCATTGCATTCATGAGTGAAATCCCCCAACATTCGACAATTGTAGCACTTACATTTTGCTCTTGTCCCTCTTCTTGAAAAATCATTTTCCTTTCTTGGAATTTGGATTTTTCTTTTTCTTGGAAGGTCTTTCTTCAGCCTCTTTACTTTTTCCCATTCCTTTTCCAATTTTTCTTACGCTCGAAGCCTGAAGATTTTGTACCACTTGTTTCTGTCACAAAGGCATTTAGAAGCAGCTTTTAATAGCACCAAGGTGCTCATCTTCAAGTTCAACATGGTTTGCAATCATCACAAAAGTTTTGATGTCATGATTATGGGTCAATTTAACCTTCAAATTTTCCCATTATTGGGAAGAGATCGAATTACTGCATGAACTTGTTGCTCATCTAAAAAAAAACATGACCAACACTCTTGAGTTGAGTTACCATGTTTGACATCACCCTAAGGTGTTGTGCAGTATTACCTTCTTTTGATTGATTCAATACATGGTTTATACCTCCCAGAGCATTTTTGCTCTTCCAACATATACCGTATATTACTACTCCAGATGTCATAATTATTACCATTAAGTTTTTTTACCTTTGTTTAAGTCAGTAATGATAATTTTGATACCATGTCTGTTATTGACATATCTTTAGGCAATAATTTTAACAATTATGCATGTGACATACACATTCAAGCAAATCAATTCTCATAATGATGTCATATTTGAATGTAAAATCGAAAAGACACTTGTGCATCCAATCATCATCTACAAACTAAATATTTAACCAAAATTTAAAATTAACTTCTTAATGTGTACGCTTATTTATTTTAGACTATAACCACACAAATTTATATTTCTAATAATTAAACACCATATTATATTGTGCAATAGAATAATCATTCACTTATTCAATAAAATAAAACTTAAATATTCATATCAAAGTACAATAAAGCACAATGGAGTATGTGGATACACTTTGGGTGTAGCTTTACCCACTTAACTCCTATTTTTACATAGTACTTCCATAATTCTTCGTCATCTCCAATTTCGATTCTAACTTGATTAAGTTCATTCTTCCAGAATTCTGGCAAGGAATCATACAAAATAGCATATCCTTCACTATCTGTAATTTGAGGGTGACTTTCACAAAGTTTCTCAAATTTCACGACAAAGTTCTGGAGAAATTCTATTAAGCATACATGGGGATCCATCTTCAAAGAATTAAACTCTCTTAGATCTTTTTCTATTTCTCTCCGAATGACCCTTCCTTTTCTTAACATACTTTGAGAACTCCCACTTGGAGTAATTTGAGCATGTTCCCGTTCAGCCATATCTGAAATGAGAACAAAATAAAATATGGTTAATACCATTTAATGTGACAACATATGTCACAAATTTCTCATAATGTCAAGCAACTGTATAAGGAACATAAGGACTATTCGAATACTCAAGAATAATAAGATCCTAAATGAGGACATATAAATATAATAAAAAATTTCAAAAAAAAAACATTTTTTTCCAGCCATTTGTTGAATTTGTTTTCATATCTTGCTCGTTTTAAGCCGGTTTCCTTATTATAATATGTTTTCGGAAAGCTTAAAACAAGCAAATAAAAAGAAATAAGTTTCCACCCAAAAACTGCACATCGAATTTTCAGATTGCTCTAGACAGATGCAGTTTTTTGGAAAACAGAAAAAAAAAATCCAATTTTGTTAATAATTCGTATCTCACTCGATATAATTCCATTTTTCCATTATAATATGTTTTCGGAAAGCTAAGCACGAGCAAATTATAAAAAAAATTAATTACGACCCAAACATCGTACATTCTATTTTTCTAATTGCTATTAAACAGAAGCAGTATTAAAAATAGAATTTCTTTCTTAGTATGACAAGAAATCCTATCTATTTTATGATTGAAAATCAAATAGGATTCTGAATCCTATTTCACATAAAATTAATCCACATCTAAGCGTCATGAAAATTAACATCATTCAATTTTTCTATTCACTGATTTTAAAAGATATAGAACATAGACAGTGAATTCTCAAGTACGCAGCACATGATGGGATCATAAACAATGACTCTGATACCATTGAAGGAATATTAAGGTTATTCAACAACGAGATGTGTACCTTATAATTCACAACGGAAGTCATCGATCTGCTTCTTTGACAGGTTGGTGCTCAAGTCCGTCTTTGAATCACTAGGAAATAAAGATCTGATCACAAACTAGAAGTCTTCTTCTATGTGTTGATTTGATTTTTTTTCTCAAAAACACACTTCTTTGTTTCTTGACTGTTTTTCAAACGTTTTTCCTCTTTGTATTTGTTACGTTTTTCATTCCCCTTCGAAAAACACTCCCACTAGGAGTCTTTTAAGGAGAGGTTGAACAGTTACTTTGTAACTGTTTTGCCTTATCCTTTAAAAGGATTTATCCAATTAATTATTAATTAATTAATTTGGATAAGGTATGAAATAGATTGGGTCGGGTCGGGTCAGTCCACATGGACGATCCACGACCCAAAACTTACAGCTAGATAATTTTTTGAAATCAAGTGACCTTTAGGAAATTAATTACTCAGGTGATTAATAATGAATATATTAGGTAATATACATATACTTAAGAAAAAATGTTTTTCTTATCGAACATAATTTCTATTAATAAAAAAATGTTTTTGCAAAGCCAATTAGAGGTGTATTATTTAATAGATAAATTAATATTTATTAATTTAAAGAGTTTTTTGAGATTCAATAAAGGTTAATTTTAATTACATCAAAATTATCGAATCTTTCATTTATAGGAAGAACGTATTGTGTAGCATTGACTTATAATTAGTTAACCTTACAAATTAGATCTATTTTTGTAACTTAGATCTATCTTTTTAACTTAAAAATGAATATCCCGTGCTCTCTCTCCTCTCTCTCTATATATATATTGATGAAAGCCTTAAATTAACTAATTAAAATCTAAACCTGAATCAATTTTAAAATGAAACATGTTTCCCTCATACAGATAATAAATATTGAGTATATTTCAATATGTGTATATTTTATATGTTTAGTTGGCAATATATATGAAGAAGAAGTTGCACCATTTTAGTAAAAGAAGAAAATTACCAACAATGGGTATCAAAAGACTCTTGTTGAGTTTCTGTTCCTTTTACCTTGTAGTAAGTCTTCATCTTACTAATGCTGCAGTAATCCCCGCGAAGCGCTTTGTGGCACCTTTTAACCGAACAAGTTTCCCTTCTGATTTCATATTTGGTGCTGCTTCAGCTGCTTATCAGGTATTCACAAAATTTCATACTAATCTTATTTAGCTAGGCATATTATATGAAAGTTCAATAAGCTAGAAGATATATATATATATATTATAACATATATTAATTTTTTTTTGCTTGGGTTTGAAAGTGATTAAGGCGTCATGCGGAACTTACAATTGCAAATCATATGGTTGGTAAATCATATAACAAGAACTTATACTAAAAACATAATATTATTATATGAAAACTAATATAAAAGAAAAATATTAAAATTGTAGAGAGAAAAATCTCTCCATAAATTAAACTCTTAAATCGAGTCCCTGTGGGGAAGGCGCCAAAGTCTTTTCGAGACGTGCGCAGGATGATAACCTAATTGATTATTCTGAAGAAAGGGCCTACTATCTTTCAGAATTAGCCCTTCCTCCGCCTTATTCTTTTGAAGGTATGGGACCCTGAAAGAGTGATATTAGAATATACCTGAGAAGGAAGAAAGTTTATATTGTGGATGCTATTGTGTTCTTGATATGAAAAGACGGTCTTCAATTTATAGGATTCCAAACATTTCCTTTAAGGAAGAAATAACACAAATATGGAAGAAAATTATATTTTCCTTTTAAAAAAGTAAAAACATTTATGATAATATTTTGTTTTTTCTTTTAGAAAAAAATAAACTTCAAAAAATATAAGAACAAATTCAATATAGAATTATAGGATCACACACATTTTTCTAATATTTTTTGCTTGAATAAGTAGATTGAAGGAGGAGCTCGTCAAGGAGGCAGGGGAGCTAGTATATGGGATACTTTCACGCACAGACATCCAGGTTTTTCTCTATCCTCTCCACAAATTTATTGCCCAAGTTATCAATTATATGTGTGATTACAAATCAGTTTACTTACGATGGGAAATAAATTTCAATTGAAATACTAAGAATAGTCAATGAACATTTTTTTTATTCTCTGATTCAGTCAAAATATGTGTGGTAATTGCTGGTGAATATGTTATAATTAAAAAATAATAGTAATTTTTTAGTCAACGATCTTCAATTTCGTAAGATATAAGAAATGAGCTGTCAATAATGATCAGTTGATAAAAATACATATATTAAATAGGAAAATACATAAAAAAAACCTTGAACTTGACAGAAAAACTTACTTTAGTACTTTAACTATACGGATATTTATTTACCCCCTAATCTCATTTCAAGGGGGTTTTTATGTTCAGCTAAAGGTAGGTATGTAAATAAGTTGATCACCATTAGAAATATATGTTATCTAAAAAAATATGATGATATTCAACCTTTGATGTGTTTATCGTAACATAACTAATTTAGATCAATGGTTCTCGTAGATGCATACTATCTCAATTAACATAAAGAATAAAGCATTTTAAACTTCCTTAAACATATACTTCAACAAGCTAAGCTCCGGTCTCACTGGGTAATTTTCAATATAATATAATGTTCTTGGAAAGCCATTGGCTAGTTTGTAATTAATAAATTCAAACTATAGACTTCAATTTCTTCAGTAGATCTAGGAGTTAATATCTTAGATGATCATTCAACTTTGAATTGTTCACTTAGAAAGTCACTCAACTTTGAGTTGGTCTCTTAGAAAGTCATTTAACTTTGTTTTATAACTCAAAAGTCACTCAACTATTGATGTTTCACTTAGAAAGTCACTCAACTATTGATATTTCACTTAGAAAGACACTCAATCAATTTAAATATTTTTTTCATAAAACTTCATTGAAATTCATTTTTTATGTTAAACTATTTTTTTTTTAAAATAATAAGATATTTATTTTAATTATTTTGTTAATCCAAATTATTTAATTATAATTTTTGTGGAAAACATACTGTAGCAATTGACCCAATAAAAAAACTTTTTCCGTTTTATCAATTATATAACTGGAATTAAATATGTTAAAAAATGATCCAAAAAAGAAGAAGTTGGAATTGATAAGAAGAACAATAAAAAATAAAGACGCAGCACAGTACCATTTTTTTTTTAAAAAAAAAAATAGGTAAAAAGAAAAATTATACTTCAAAAAAATTCAATAAAATAATTAAAATAAGCATCTTACTTTTTATTTTTAAAATAGTTTTTTTTTTTGTATTTTACAAAATTTAATGAAAAAATTAATTTAAAATAGTTGGGTGACTTTTTAAGTAAAATATCAATAGTTACGTGACTTATTAAGTGAACTATTAATAGTTGAGTGACTTTTGAGTTATAAAACAAAGTTGAGTGACTTTTGAAGTGAACAACTCAAAGTTGAGTGACTTTCTAAGTGAACTATTGAAAATTGAGTGACCATCTGAGATATTAACTCGTAGATCTAGTAGCTGACTCCTTAAGCAGTTAAAATATGGCGTTAACAACGCCGTCATATCATACTATTTTTGTTTGAAAGATAATATTTACTATATTACGTAAACGTATGCTTTAACTTAATATTAGTTGCTATTTGTATCTTTCAAATATTTAAACTTATTTTAATTTAAGCAATTAAAAACACATATTTTATGTGACATAATCTGTGACAATTTATGTGAGATACACTCAACTTAATTTATATTATGACACCTAAACTGTATGCGTTTCAACTTTACATAAATTTAAATATTTATTTGTCAACACCTAAAATTAAAGAGGCATAATTATCAACTAATGTCAAATTAAAGGAAACATTTATATATTATATCAAAATAGTATAGTAAAATTGAATTTCACATATAGTATAGTTTATAATTATCTACATATATATTGATCGTGAACTATTTCAAATTCATTTTAAAAATAGTGGTTGTGCATCATGTCACATAGTTCTAGACTAGATAATGAGCTGTGTTATATATATATATATATATATATATATTATAATTTAAGTTTGACTTAATCATATAATCATTATTCTATTTATTACTATTACATAAAAGTCATTCAACTTTAAAATTTATCGTACATATAATTTTTTTATTTTCTATGACATAAAAATCAACCTACTTTAAAATATATCATATTAAAGTAATTTTTCTACGTTTTGTCACACATATCCAAGGAATAGGTGCTATTCGAAACAAGATTTATCCCAATTAAATTTAAAACCAAATGAGTGTTTGAGGTTATATTATACATAACATTTCCAAGCTTCTGAATTCCTCCAAAAAAAATAATATTTTGCTACTACCTGTTTCAATCTTCTATTGATAAGTTGTCATACTATTTGTTTTATAATTGATCTAAATTTGACAGTATGAGATGTTATGACTCTACAAAATGTCATATTTCATGGATCTTATTAACCTAATAGCATATTCTCATGAAATGATTAATTTCCTATGATCACTTCTCAATTAAATAGAAGAAAATATTTTTAATTTTTTTTTTATGTACAAAAATAAAGACCTCTTATAAAAAAATATAAAGCTAAAAACAAGTTTGTAGATGATTTTAATTGCACTTGTAATAGTGTATTTTGTTTTAGAGTAATTGCCCTCGATCTCTTAACAATTTATTATCCTTACACTACAGAAAAAATTGCTGACCGTTCAACCGGAGATGTCGCTGTTGATTTCTATCACCGTTACAAGGTATTTATTATGATTAAATAATTGGAAAAATCCTTTTGATCAGAATGGTAAAATAAATATGTTATTTTATCTTTTTGAACATTTTTAAACTTTTAATTTTAATACCTTTTAATTAAAATTGAAAAAAAATCAATTTATTTTTAAATAAAAAGGATATTATAGACTTTTTAAATTTCTGATCAAATTCTGGCCAAATTTTCTGGCCATTTAGCATTACCCATAATAATTAAGGGAATTTAAACATTACATAGCATCCCAATCATGTCCACACCAAAACTAGTGCTCTTTAATTTTTACAAAGAACTCAATACGCAGGCACTTTGCGCGTGTGTCCCGCATTAATCAATAAAATTATACGCAACAAGAATAAAATTATACAAAAAGATGATCGATACAAAAGAAAGAGTTTAACAATGATTTAATATAGGATTATAAAATAATTGACGTTAAAATAAATGTTGCATCTATCTACATGAGCATTGCAGAGCGACATAGGTCTGCTTAAGGAAGTTGGCATGCAGGCATTCAGGTTGTCTATCTCCTGGTCTCGAATTTTACCATGTAAGTATACTTCACTTGTTAATATATAGATGGTATCCCAGTATTTTTAAATCAAATATTTATGCTTCCCATAAACATACATAAACGTTTATCTTAACAATATAGCGTTAGCTGTATGAAAATATCATTTGTATTAAGACATTAAACTGCATGTAAAAGCTTTCTGCGTATTTGATTAATTTAACGTAATTTAAGATGATAAATATTTTCGTCAATAACTTTTATTCGCATAATAAAAAAGAACAGAATAATTTACATCTTCTATACATGAATGATGAATCTTTGGAAAAAAATCCTAATAAGAAATGTAATACAAGTTATCACTTAATGAGATATACAATTAGTAATAATTACTATAACTTTCTTGCACCTTAACATGTACAATATTTGCATTTTCTGATTATAATATTTGATAACATAGGATTTTCTCGTCTTTATTTTAATTTGTTCAATTATGTTTTCACTTCAAATCATCTTAAATTTACTTAGTTAAATATATCTTCGTTCCGTGAATTTATCATTATATACAGAGTTTAATTTTTTATTTTTTACAAATAGAGTAACATTGTTATATTTGTGTACAATTTTCAATTTTTCATAATATGGTGGGTGTGAGTGCTTGATTTTGAAGTAAAAAGGAATATACTTTCAATTGATCAGTTCATATCACAAGGTTATTTTGGGTATAATTCAAAAAATTAAAAAGAAAGGACACACTAATAGTTAATATTCTAACATTACTGAACTGAAACGACTTTGCTTTAGATGGAAAGGTAAGCAAAGGGGTGAATCCAGAAGGCATCAAATTCTACAACAAGGTCATCAATGAACTTATCTCAAAAGGTACTAATAACTTTTATCTCATTCTAGTTAAAATAACCCTTTCAGAAACCATCATAATTAAGGTTCCTAACCTTTCTTTTAATTTCTTAAAAAGGTTTGACACCATATGTGACGCTTTTCCACTGGGACACACCACAAGGCCTTGAGGACGAATATGGAGGCTTTATGAGTTCAGAAATAGCGTAAGATGGTTTAAGTTTTCAATTAGAAATCAAAACTTTCATGCATGTTTGACCACCATAGATATCATATTTTTAATTACTTAATTATATATTATGTGTGAGAAAACCTTTCACCAACAATGATTTCTTAATGTGAGAAAACCTTTCACAATTTCATTGATGCAGATAAAACCTTTCACAATTTCATTGATGCAGATAAAACCTTTCACAATTTCATTGATGCAGATAAAACCTTTCACAATTTCATTGATGCAGATCCTAAAAACAACATTTAGACCATAAACCATGCATAAACTTTCATAAATCATCATTCATATGTTTATAGCTTACTTCATAAATTCATAATAAAAATCATGGATAATGCATGAGTTCATAAGAAATCAATTGAAAAATACTTAACTGAATCAAATCATGCATAATAAGATAGAAATCAAACAATTGAATCATAAGAAATAGGACCCATGGTGAATTGAGATCAAACCCTAATTAATTTAATGAAATTGAATTGGAGAATTGAGAATCTTTAGGACCCAATGGATGAATGAAATCCATTGGAGAATTCCCACATACCTTGAGGATCTATGTCCAAAAGCAATGGAGAAAAAAAGAGACTTGAAGCTTGAACCCTAGTTTTCTTCCTTGAGATTTGAGAGAATTTGGAGAGGATTAATGTGGATGGGAATTGTGGATTTGAGAGAATGAGAGGGTTTGGGTAGAATTAGGAATCAAAAATCAGTTATAGGGGTAGTTATAGGTCCAAAGTGACATAGTATAGGGGTTATTTGGGAGAAAAAGGCTAAAACACCCTTCATTAAAACTGCCAGAAGTGACCTACGGTTCCTATCTAGGGTCCGTAGAATATTCTACGACCCTTATTGGTCAATTGTAGACTCAACTTTAGAAACCTAAAATTTGCTCAACTTCCCACGAGAACTCCCTTCGACCCATCAAAATTTCACAGCTCGTTGAGCCAACTTTAAAAACCCAAGTTCAAGTCTAAAATTTCACCAACCCTCCTACGAAACCCATAGACGACCCATAGTCCAAACGATGAACCATCATGTTCACTCGTAGGTCGAATTTAAGAAACTTAAATTTTTGTAAACTCAACCTCATTCCTACGAGTATCATCTACGACTCGTGGAGGCTTCTATGGATCATAGACTTGTCTCGTAGGGCCCAACCAGAGGCTGAAACATGAAGTTCTTCCGTTTTCAATTTCCGAACTGTTACATGTATGTGCTTCACTTTTTTTTTTAATGAGTTGAACTTGTAAATATTTTAGTTAATTGTATTAGTATAGATAAGTTTTTAAGCTAAGATCTCTTATTTGGTTTGATATATACCATACCATACTGAAATTGTATGATCATTTCATGTATATATGGTGTTATATTATTGAAAATAATAGCACAATAATTGTGATTATTTAATTACTATATTATATGTTAAATGCGTTCAGGAGAGACTATGGTGAGTATGTGGATATTTGCTTCAAAGAATTTGGTGATAGAGTAAAGCATTGGATCACTTTAAATGAGCCATTATCTTATAGCATGTTCGGATATGCAAGCGGTACGTTTGCACCAGGAAGATGTTCTAGTTATGTTGGAAACTGTACAAAGGGTGATTCTGCCACCGAGCCATATATTGTATCTCACAACTTGCTTCTTGCCCATGCTACTGGTGTCAAACTATATAGACAAAAATATCAGGTATATATATGTGTGTGTACCTCCTTCCTTCTATTAACCCACTCTTTAATTTTAACATTTGCATTCTTTCTATTTTGTGACAACTTTCAGAAAACTCAAAAAGGGAAAATAGGAATCACTTTGGTAACTCACTGGTTCGTACCAAAAATCAAGACTCCACTAGGACTCAGTGCCCCTCAAAAAGCACTTGATTTTTTCTTAGGATGGTGAGTTTCACTCCCTTGTTTTATTGTTCCCTTGCAAACCTTTTTGTTATTCGAGTTTTCTAAGAGTTTTGACTTAACTCCTCACCAAATTCAATATATGAGAGTAATAGTTTAACTATTAATCTAGATTATAATTACTTAAACATATATTAACTATCTCATTTGATGTGAAAGGTGTTACTATTTAACAAGTCAAACAATTATTTTTTTAATTATAATTTTCTTAAACTCTGAAATATTTTGAATTATTATGTGTGTCAACTTATATAGTAGTACTTTTCATGTATTTTATAAAGATATAATTTCTATAGTAAAATTCTTTGAAAAATCAATGAGTGAATGTACACCAAAAACTAGGTGGTTTGTTTTGTCATATTCTGAATCCACTCACATAATTTGAAGCGAAGGGATGAATTTCAGTTCGAATAAACTTTACTTTGTACTTGGATTCATGAATTGATAAAAAACTGAGATCATTTCTCCATTTATTCTTGCTTTATCAAATGTTGTATATCACTATATATATTTTTGCTATAGGTTTTTGGACCCAATTACATATGGTGACTACCCAGCCAGCATGCGCGCTAATGTAGGACGTCGGCTCCCAAAATTCACACCGGAGCAGAAAAAGTTGGTCAAAGGGTCCATTGATTTCTTAGGAGTGAATTACTATACTACTCAGTATGCATCTCCAATGCTATCTGTCCCCAGAGTTAACCTTAGCTATACCACAGATGGTCATATTGATATGACTAGTAAGTCATCAAATTCATTCATTTCTTTGAGATAAAATTTATTCATTAATACTCCTTCCGATCCGTCCTAATTTGTGTTATGTAGTTTGACTTGATATGAAATTTAAGAAAGAAAGAATTTTTTTTAGAACTTGTGATCTGAAATAAGTTATACATGTTTGTGTGACTATAAATCGTTTCATTAATTAAGGGGTAAAATGAACATTTAAAATTTAAATTATTAGTAAATGTAGAAATATGTAATTTAGAAAAGTAAGTCATATAAATTGGTATATGAAGAATATTATTTTTTACTATAAAGTACATAAAATTGGGTTGTTTTTGGTACCTTAAGTAAGAAAAAATTGTTTCTCAGTAAAATAAAATACTCTCTCTATCTCAATTTTATATGTCTTAAGCCAATATTTAAAGAGATGACATAATTTATATTTAGTAATAATTTAATTTTAAAATATCAATTTTACCCTTAACTAAATGACTTATATCACACAAATATATGTATGAATTATTTTAGACCATAGGTTTCAAAAGTCTTTTTATTTTCTTAAATTTTAAATGAAGATAAATACATTATATCAATTGGAATAGAGGATATTATGTACTCCGCTATTTAACAGTTTGTATTTCATAATTCAGCACAAAAGGACGGAAAGCCTATCGGTACACCGGTACTAATTCTATCCTTTCCTTTTAATTTTTCATGTGACATATTTATGGAGATAGTATGAACTAAAATTTTATTTTATATTGTCTTGCAGACTGCCCTGGGTTGGCTATACATTTATCCAAGAGGAATATATGACCTCATGCTTTACCTCAAGCAAAAATACAAGAATCCTCCCATTTACATAACAGAAAATGGTAGTTTTTTTAGTTTATATTAAAACCACTTTAAACTAGCTAGCTATTCTTACCCAAAAGCTTTTTTCTTCGTTTTTAGTTAAGCAAATTAATTGGCATTATGTATTGCAGGAATGGCAGATGCGAACAACAGCACATTGCCACTTAAACAAGCCCTTAAAGATGATATGAGGATAAGATATTACGAGGGACACCTATGGTTTCTATCAAAAGCCATCAAGTAAGATATTTTAAATTTAGCTAGAGTTTGATTATAAATTTTTGAAGTAGATTTTGAAAATCTGTTCTTATTTGCGCATATCTATAGCTTACTTGCGCATTTATTATTGGCACAATTTCAAAAACTCAAATTTCAACTTCAACATCTATAACTTACTTGCACATTAATTATTGGCAGAGCGGGGGCAAATGTGAAAGGACATTTTGCATGGTCATTCTTAGATGACTATGAATGGGATGCTGGTTTCACTGTACGATTTGGCATTACATTTGTTGACTACAAAAATGGACTTAAAAGATATTTCAAGAAATCTGCTTACTGGTACAAGAAGTTCCTCTTGAATAATCACAAATAAATATGAGTTTCACTCGGCTCGTTGCTCTTGGGATGTCTTGTGTCTTTGCATTTTCTCACAATGTTTGCTTTCTTTATGTTTTTCATTTTCGTAATGGGCGGGGAACGCCACAATAATTTTTACATGGGTCATTGATATCAGATTTATTGGAAAAATAATTATTCCATTTAGAAACTCTATCTACATTAAAAAGCAATGATAACAAAAGAGTGATATCGACATCAAATCTTTGAATGGAATAAATTATAATATCCATGCATAGTATGTCACGGTAAAAAATCGGGCCATGATGACGCCTACTATAACCCTCGAATAGGCAAGCCTAAACCCAACATAAGATACGGAAGACAATAATAAGAATAAGTGGAAGAAGACATAAGAAATGAGCCATTTCATATATCTGTAGTGCGATACAAGATGTACAAAGAGTCCCAAAAGTGATTAACACATGAACCATCCCAGACCTGCTGTCACTTATACATGAGCTAATCAGTATCAAAAAGCCAAATGTACAAGAAACTGAGTAAGCAAAATATAAAACATAAGTCAGTACAAAAAAGAGAAAGAAGCAAGTCTCTAAATGCCAGGAGCTCACCACAATCCATGTCTCTGACGACTGAGGTATATCCAACACTCACGGAGGGTGACTCGAACTGGGAGCTGCATTAGAAAAAGATGCAGCAGAAGTGTAGTATGAGTACCAAAACATGGGTTACTCAGTAGGAATCATACGCCGACCGAGCTCAGAAAGAACACAAGTATAAAAAGAAACACATAGACACTAATAAGTCAAGAAATAATACGGAAATACGATAATCATACCATGGGGAACAAACAAGCGATTTACAAGAATTCTATCACAGCTACACACATTTACAAGGCAACCCAAACATGCTCCAAGGCAAAATCATACCATAATTCCATGAAAGTGACTAAAAGGAGTAAAGCAACAAGCCTAGAAGAAACATCGAGCTTCCCAAAATAATACATCGAGCTTAACCGTAAAGTGCCAATAACCCTGATATATGTATCCACGGGCCTGGGATGATACATTGAGCTTATCAACATGCATAAATGAAAGAATGTATCCCGTGCCTAAGCTAACGGGCCGCCCATAATGATACATCAAGCTCATCATAGTAAAAGCAGCCAAAAGCATGGGCAGTCAAGTAAATGAGCATTTCTACCATTTTAAAGTCGTAACAGGTCCCAAGGACTACCAAATAATTTAAATAATCTTTTATTTTTATCAATATCAAGTATCTTTTTCCAACAATAAGCATTCAAGTGCAACAACCATCACCAAATCCATCGACATTCTGAAGCTTTACACCACATCACAACACACCAAGCATATATTTGGGCGAAATCCTGTCTGATACGCCTAAATTACACCTCCCTAAATAAGTATAAGCGGTCGTTGTCAAATAAAGAACCTAACTTGAGGTTAGGGTCGATCCCACGAGGAATATTATTTACACTTAGGCTAATTCACAGTTAATTGTACTTTTCGTCAGATTTATTTCTGTAAAAAGGGGGGATTTGTAAATAAAGTAAAAGTTGATTGATTTGTAGTAACAAGTAACAAGTAAATAAGATTTGCAGTTTGTAATTTGAATATGAGATGAAAACTAGGGCACCAATGTTCCCCACAAGTTCTTAACGCAATAATCCTAATAATAATAACTATTTCCTAGTGGTAACATGCAAAGTCGGTAAGTTAGGTATCTCCTAAGTGATTGGTCGTCCAAGTAGGGAATTTCACCATGCAACTTGGTCAGTCTACGGGTGTATGCTTTACTAACCCTTACCCTTGACCCCAGATTAACCCTCACGGTAGGTGGGTTAGGCTATTAGATAGCAAATTATGACACTTAATCTATGTTGCTCAATCCCTTTCTCATTCATTACTTCCTTGGTCGGGCAAGTAGGAATGAAGCGAGTTCTAACATTGCGCACTGTTAAAACACATTCAAAACAAAGAGATTAACAATACATGCATAAACATTATTCAAGAATTACTTAATTATTAGTTTTACATTGTTAATTACTCATTGTTCCCACAACCCTAGTTGTGAATTTAGTTGTTTATGCTTGAGCTATAACAAATCATAATAGAGTTGATAATAGAAATCATGAACTTACAAGTTGAATAATCGAAAGCTGGAATCTTGAATTAAAGATCAAACACAAATATCATAAACAAAGCTTCAAGAATTAATTGCTGAACGTGTTCGCAAAATAATTCCCAAAGTCAAAATAAAGTATCCCAAAAAGTCTAACAACCCAAAAAAAATAATTTAGAACTAGTTTTATAGAAAATAAATCCTAAACCAAGTAGGAAAAGGAAGTTTCAAGGAAATCTAGTTCTGGCAGTTACATCCACGAGAGGTCACCTACGACTCGTCACAAGAATGACTGCTCGTAGGTGCCACCTTTATTCAACAGTTAGACAAAATTCCTGTGGGCTTCATCGACGGGCATGACCTACAACTCGTAGGTCTAAGCATGACCCGTCAGTTGCTTCGTCATTCCACACTTAATCTATTTTCTCAGCACTTCAACCCACAACCTCCACCTATGGCTCGTAAAAAAATTGACGGCTCGTAGGTGGGCTTGTCTGTGACTAATTTCCTGCTATTTCAGCACCTTCAACACCAACTGATCCAAAACCTATTCCCTGCAAAATTATATCAGAACACTATCACATCTAATAACAAAATGCTTAAGACTCATGTAAAACTCCAATTTTAATGAATAAAAAATAGCGTAATCTCACGGTACATCACCGTCACAGTATAGACGTAATACCTGAGACTCCCACTTGTTCAAGATCACGACCTCAGGCCCAACAATCAATGATAATAAAAACAAAATCCCAAAAAGCACCATAAGAAACCAACAACTCAAATAAAATAAGACATGCGGTAACCTAAGGTTCATGCCACCTAAAATAAATTTCTAAGGATACGATGCGATACAAGTACAATGATCAACCTAAACTAAGCCTTTTTTTTTTACTAAAACCTATACTAAGCAACCCAATAATGACCATAAATTGACTAAGGATCAAAAGCCTACACTATTCCTAACTCCAACCTAATCATGCAATACTACTCAATATACATTCACTATAAATGAGTCAAGTCTAAGAAAAGGAAAGTTGCAACCTACCTCAAAGCTGAAACTACACACGAACTATAACTTGGGTGATTTTCCCTAGCGGAGAGCCTCAAATTGCTGCCAAGCTATCAAGAACAAAACAAGAACATCAATATGGGACTATAACAATACCCATATAACCAATACAAAAAATGGACCAGAAATCGAGTCAAATATCAACCCTCAAATGATATTACAGAATCACGAAACTAAAACCATCATTATTTTCCCTTAAAATGAGGATCACGTGCCCGAAAGATGGGAAAAAATAGAGTTCATGAATTTTGACCTCAAATGGTTTAATACCGAACTTTAAAGATTATAAACAAAGAAGTTTGAGGTCGTAAATAGATACAATTTATAATAGTAAAGATAGAATCAGGTTAAGGAAGAGGAAGGGAAGAATTTTACCTTTGAATCACTGAAATTGGTCAAGAAATGAGAAAAATCACCCTGGGTCGAGCTACACACAATTGGGTTTCTTTCTTGAAGAAATGAAGAAGAAAAGGAATTTTAATCCCAGTGGTGTTCACAAAAGCAGCCGTTTTGTTGCCCACGTGATCATTGCTTAAGCCGTCAAAAGATTGGAAATGCGACCCCGACCTAAGAGGCGCCTTGTCACGACCCAGAGATACCCCCTAGATGTAACATGTAGTATAGAACCCCGAAAGACTCCATGCAAGCCACTTAGCTCACATAGCATAAGAAATAGAAATATAAGAGTACAACAACAGTCCAAATCCAATAGTTTTTATAAAGAAAAGCGGAAGTCTAAAACACTTGTCTCATCATAGCCAACTAATACAATATAATGAAATTGGGCCTAGCCCATACATCATGTACAAAAGTGAAATACAAGAAAAGGAACTAAAACAATGAAAGTCCGTCCTCGAAGCATGAGAACTCACCAAAGCTCAAAAATCTTGAACTCAACCACTAGCCACGAAACTCAGAAGCCTGACCGTCGGACCCTACATTTGGGGAAATGTAGGCAAGAGTATGCGTTAGTACAAAACAATGTACCAAGTATGATATCCATGCATAAAACATTTGAATCATGCTAAAAAGGGACATTTTCATAGGTATGTAATGATCAAGCTAAAACATGTATTTTGAGAGTTAGAAACCATAAGTCATAAAACCATGATCAATGCAAGTTAACACCATCTTTAAAACCTTTGAACTCATATGCTATACTTCTTGAATTAACCGTAGTTCATAATTAATGTGGGGATTAGCCTTAACCGATATAGAGACCATGTGAGCTATAACATGATCCCCCAGTGTCTCCCACACCGAAAAGGGTTGTCCTACTTGCAAAGGTAGAGCCATGAACTTTAGCTTAAGTGGACCCACTAGCTAATATATACTTTAGAAAATTATCCTATGGGGGCACATAGGTAAGGGATAAGGAGATTGCTACTAGAAACCCGACCTCTACTCGGGAGAGCTTCCATCTCAATATTCTCTCGGTGCTATGCTAAATCCCACGGAATAGTCATTTCTTACTTGACCTTAATATCCATGGAAAGGTACCCTAGGATAACCAATCCAAGCTAGTTTCATTAGGACATCTCCTTAGACCATGCATGAGAAAACCTTTCACCGTTCATGCCCTTTCATAATAGCTTTTAATCTTTGATTCAATTAGGTGAGAAAGCCTTTCAATCTAAGAATCATTATTATGTGATAAATTTTTAAAATCATAAGTCCATAATTTACCTCTTGAGGTTCAAAACCCACTTTCAATCATCAATGCTTAGAAAACATGAGTTATATATGGATTTCATCATAAATACATGTAAAACTAGTAATACATGCTTAATTTCATAAAACTCTTCCTTTACAATTAAAATCCCACATCACATGATTCATAACTTGAAAACATGGGGGTTACATGGGTTCATGGGGAAATCATCATATTTCATCAATTCATGCATAAGAGATCATACTTCAATCATTGTGTCACGACTCAGGGGTACCCCCTAGACGTAACATGGCGTACTTGACCCCGAAAGAGAGTCTCATGCAAGCCCTTAGCAAAATCATAACATAAGATACTAGAAAAGTACGAAAAATTTAAAACTTTTTTTAAACCATTCAATCAAAAATATTTTCTTAAGCAAGCGGTGTTGACACCGAATTTTGGCTCTCCACATTTATTTAACTAAAGTTTTAATAATAATAATAATAATAAAATAAAATATACATAGGTTATGAAATTTCGTAGCAATACGAAAAGATTTTTCTTATTTTATTTTATTTGATAAATTTATTTCATAAATATTATTTCTTATAAAAATTAAATATATTATATAAATATTACCACTTACTTTCTCATTTTTTATAAATATTGTTCTTCAGGGGTTAACTCGATTTTAAAAATAAATAAATAAAATTTCTATTGTTACAATTAAACATTTTCGACATTATTAAAAATTAGGAAAAGCTTAATTAATTAATGAGTTACTAATTTATATTAATTTTATTTTTAGAATGACTAATTTTGTCAAAATAAGCTAATCTTGCAAAATAATTATTTTTAACTTAATAAACTATGACTATTTAATAAAGAAGAGGTTATAATTTAAATAGATTTTAAATTGAGCAAAACTTGGCAAGCCAAGTCTTCTTAATCCAGCCAATCCGCGTGCGCCACGTAGGAAGCACATGGATTGTGCTTCTTCAGCTTTAACCTTGACCGTCCGATTTAATCCAAGGGCTTTAATTAATCCATCTTTTACTATTATTAATATATATATATATATATATAAATTACTATTATTGTTATTATTATTTTAAAACCCCTTATTTTGTTAACCGTCCGGTCAAACGATCGGACAACCCAAATTAAATCCCAAAGTTTTTCATCCTTCCCAAAAATAGTACAACCCATTAGCCGTTGCAGACTTTTCTTTCTCCTAGAAACCATGCTTCTTCACCAGACCCACACTCTTCTCCCATCTATCTCTCTCTCCTCCTCTGCCAAACGTCTTTACCTTCGGACCGCCGTAACGACAATTTCTGGTGGTTTTCGACCCTGCTCCTCCGCCGTCCATCAATCACAACCCCCATCGTCTGTCAACTTTTTTCCCTTTCCAGACGTCTCCCCTTCCCCATGCCCCATTACTCCTTAGTACCATCAAAGAACGGCTATGGACCACAGAAAAATATCAATTTCCGGTGGTTCCTTGCTTTATGTCTCCTCTATCACCCTTTTTCTAATGAAAAGGGACCCCTTACGCCGCCTATGCCTGATCCCAACGGCTCCAAAATCTGAAAAAAGTGATGTTGATTTAATCTGTAGCAGTAGCTCTTAATTTTCCAGTTAGTATTTTGATTTCAAATTCGTATTTTTGAATCCAATTTTTGCCTATAAAAAGGGCAGGCATCTTCCCATTCGAAATCATTCAAGAACGAACAGAAAAGGGGGATAAACACACACTTCAAGCATTAGATTTCAGAAAATTTCTCTCTTCTTTCATCTTTCCATTTTCGGCTTTGAACTCGAATCTGCAGAAGGGTTGGAAGTTGGAATCTTTTGACGTTAAAACTCTAGTTTGCTGCTCAACACAAGGTAAAAACTCTTTCATTTTGCTTTGCATCTTCTTCTCTCTAATCTGATATCCTTTTATGAAAGATTTAAGTATATACATATGATTTTTTTTGTTTTTTTTTTTGGCGTTAGTAATGTTCTTTGTGGTCCTTCAAAAAAGCAAGTATAGAATTACCGACATATATTATTGAAAGAAGATTAGTCATGTCTGCTCTAGAAATAAATAAAAATAATAATAAGTTTTCTAAAGATTTTGTCGCAGAATGGTGATCAAATTATATTGCTTATCAATATGTCTCTCAAGTTCATATGATGTCTTACTTCCTTAGTTTATAGTAAACTATTTAATTTTTGTGTGAATTAGTAATGTAAACCTTGGATAGTGTGGAATTTTCTTTCCCCGCTTAGAATAACATAGTTCCGATCTTTCTTATTTTCTACCTATGTTTAATTCCAACTTTGAAGCTGTCCATGTTAATAGTTTGCACTATATTTTATTTTAGACGTTTGCTAGTGTGCATCAATATCCTTGCTATGTGAGTTCCTTTTAACGATTTGTTGTCAACAAGAAATGGACATGAATGCCTTGTTTTCCTCCCTCCCATTTGGCTTTGGTTATTTTTTTTGTATAAGTAAATACTTCCAAATTTCATTGAGCAAATTTTCGCGAACTAATTGTGAGTGATGTTATTTTATTCATGTGAGTTTACTCGGGAGATGTATATTTTTCTTTAGCATGTTTACAATTAATGTTTTATTAGCACATAATGACATCACCAATTGATTCATATTCTTCCATCTTTTCATTTGTTAGGATGGTTCGTTTTAGGTAATGCCCAAATAGTTTAACTAAACTATGTTCCCGTCCATATGTTGCTGCTATACATATCAAGTTTGCTAACTTATGTGTGGGTCACAACAACTTTTGTATTGGAAAATTCCTAGTTAAATGATTTGAATGTCATTTCTTTACTCATAACATATTCTATTATCACTTTAGCACAAAATTCCTAATCTTTATCTCCCTATTTTTTTATGTTTCATGTACAACCGGAGGGCTGTAGTTTCTACTTTGGAACTCGTTATTGGCCTAAAATATTAGGCCAATAGCAATTAGGATCATCGCAACGCTTGGAGTCTCACAAATTAGGAGTCCAATGTTTTCTTAACCTTTCTTTCGTTGTCCTATTTATGTTGTTTTGATATGTTGGCTAACCTTTGCTTACAAGTTTTTGATATATTGCTTGTCTTTTATTTTTAAAGTTTATTTACGTGAGCTAATATTATTTGTTTATGAATTTAGTTGAAACGCTTTTAGAACAAATGCTACAAAAAATATTTTCTTAAAAATGGGCTAGCATTTTTACTTATAACATCCTTTCAAGCCTTTTAAGTTGAAAAGAGGTTCTTATAGTTTAAAAGTTTTCCAAATGAAGTTTCAAAGAGTTAAACTAATATTTATTTAGGCCTAGTTCATCTCCTAGACCTCCAAATAAATTTGAGATTAGTTTAAAGGCTAGAATAATCCCCTTTAGAAATATATTTGGCTAAAATAATTACCTTCTGGAAATATATTTTTCAAAGTGGGCCTTATATTTTGCTTACAAAAAATAAAATAATGTAAGTTATAAAACAAATCCCAATAGCTAGGCCTATTTTATATTTTTTTACATCACCCCTTTTTATGAAAAAATATATTTACTATTATTGCTTTTCAAATCGAATATTATTTTAGTCTCTTAACATGTTATTTCAAGATTTTAGATATGCCAAGAGGTTCAAAATACAAGGTACATACATATATATATATATGTCATACATATAAATGTATAAATTCTATATTTTTCTCTACATAATTTTTTTTTTTTTTTTATCTACTATCCCTTTTACTAATATTACTTATTTATTTTTATAATTTATAAATCCCTACACTTAAATATACATATTATTTTACTAAATACAATCTATCATCAAATCATCTATACATGCAAATAAAATAATAAACATTCACATGTTTTAAACAACTTACATGTATATACTATACTTCATGATAAATAATTTTAGATCACAAACTCTATATAATATTTTAACATCTAGTATCATTAATTTTTATTTTTATTAGAAGACTCTATTCTATATATTTTCATTCAAATTACACATCACATATTATTATATATTTACACCCAACTACTATCTTATTTTTTATTTCACGTCTTAATAAAACGACAGATTTTCGCAAATTCAACATCTATATATTTTTAGGATAAGTTTATTATGATACAACTATATATTTTTTACATATAAATTTATCATACATTTAAGTACATTTATTTATTTATTTTACTATATGATAAACATACTACTATTGATTTTATTTAATAGACGTATATATGTCGTACCTTGTATTTTACTTTTTTTTAAACTAACGAAATTTACTTACCATTGATTTTAAAGCAAATAAATAAATAAGTTTTTCCTAATTATATTTTCCTAAATTGAGTTTAAGGACTATCTTCGGATAGGCTCTGAGGGATGCCTAACACAAGCCTCGAGTAACCAAAACCCTTACTCAGAATCTCACTGGTTTCGCAAATCAAAACAGAGTTTACATTTACATATAACAAATGGTTTTCCTAATATTTTCCTTAAAATTTAGGTGACGACTCTGAAACAGAACAAAACAATTTTTTCAAAAATCAGAGTGACAACCATATTATGTTGTGAACTGTTTCGGCTGGTTCGAAATAGGGTGCGAGAAGCGGAAGTCTTTACCAAATCCTTGTCTCAAACCATCTATTAAATTTTTGAATAAAAGACTTGGGACGTAGCCCATACAATGTCTAAAACATAAAGAAATGACATAAAGGAATAATGGGTTTGTCCTCGAAGCTATTAGGACTCACCAAAATCTTCAACTCTTCTTGCAACTTCTAGAAAGCTATCCTCCAAAGGAAACTTAAACTCCAAAACCCTACATTTGATTAGAATGTAGGCAATATGCGTTAGTACAAAATGTACCAAGTATGAAAGCTAACACAACAACATAAGAGCATATCAAAATGGTTAGTCAACATAAGACATAAACATAAGAGATAATAACATAATCATAGCATAATCTCCAACATAAGCATCATATAATCATAATTTAACATAAGACATAGTTAATGAGCATATACGATAAGTCATATTCATATAAGCATAATTGACTCTTAGTCATCTATACCATAATAGCACCATTCTCAAGTAACCTCAAAAGCATACATGTGCAAAGCATGAATAGCATCCCATAATACCACCCAAGCCAAATACCCTTTTTTTAGTCATCGTAATCATAGTCTATATACATGATCAACTCTTAAGATTTTTTACCATAAGGGTATCATACTCCTAAGTAACCTCAAGAGCATACATGTGCAAAGCATGAAAGGCATCCCATAAAACCATTCACACTAAGTATCACCTTGAAGTCAACATAGTCGAACTTACCCTCCTTTAGTCTCACTCTTTAGCTTACTTCATATGGAAAAGGAAACTACCATCCTTAGTCAAACATATCATGGAAGGCCACTATAGCACAACCCTATCTTAAAATACATCACTCATAAGAACTCTTTCTTGAATGACCCTAGGTCATACTTGTGCCATGCATGAATAGCATCCCATAATACTACTCATGCTAAGTACTACTTTTAGGTCCTCATACTAATACTTCTTGATTTGGAACCTAGTTCCTCTATTTAACTTTAGAATGCTATGAGGTACTATCTTAAGCACATCTTAGTTCATTATTAGATTGAACCCTATGAGATACTACTTATAGCATGTCTAGGTTCATCATTTACATGGACCCTATGAGATACTACTTTAAGCATGTCTAAGTCCATTCATACTCTTGAACACTATTAGGTACTTCATTAAGTAAGTCTTAGTTCAATTATGCTTTAGAACACTATGAGATGCTTCTTCAAGCATGTCTAAGTTCATTGGATATGGATATTGCTACTAGAAACCTTAACTCAACTATGTGAAGGCTTCCATCTCATGAGACCTAACTTTGGGAAAACCCACACTCTACTACGTAAGAGTTCCCCCCTTTAACTTGGATAGTCCTCACATCAACTAGGTGTTGTTCTCCTTTCTACTTGGAGCTCGGACCCTATCTTGTATGACACTCCATCTCATTGTCAATATCCACTTGGAGCCAATCATACACCCCAAGGTTAACTTGTTAAGCCTTGCTTAACATTTATATCTCATGGAAGGATGTCCTTGACAACCAATACATGTTCAAGTGATTCTATCACTTCATACTTTCAAGCATTCATAAGGTAGATTAGGTGAGTATAGGCCTTTCACCCCAAATCCACCTATTAGACTTCTATTCATCACATTGACTCTACTCTCAAAGCCCTAGTGATTCAACATTCATGACTACAAGCCTTACTCTCAAAGCTTTACTTCATTCTATCATCATTCATATCTAGATTACAAGACATTCAAGTAATAAGATTAATCTTAAGCAATTCTCATCACACTCCTCATTACTAGGTGATTCTTAGTCATAATTCATCATAAAGGCTCAATTTCATCTTTACAAGTCAAGACCCATCATATTCAATAAAGTCTAGTTCAATTCATAATTATATGTTCCTAACCTTGAACAATTACTACTCATGTCATTGATTTAAGAGAATCACTTTTGAACCTTGCATTTGACCTCTAATGGCATAAACCCACAAATATCACATTCATCAATTTAGACTAGGGTTTACCATATAAATCACATAAATTCATCATAATATCACTAAACAAAGCTAAATCAATTATGTATTATCCACTAGATTGGAATCATACCCACATCCTGTCCACAATATAAGAAGAACCCTAGTTAGAATTGGGTTTTTGATCCATAATTGGGGGATTACTAAGGGAGCTCTATGGGTGTAATAACCCATAGATGATAAGATAAACATACCTTAATAAATTCCCTAGCACAAGCCTTTAGCAATGGAGCCTTTGTTCTTGACCTTAGCTTCAATCCCTAGCTTCCTCTTTAATGGAGGTCTTTCTTAGAGAGAGAAATATTTGAGAGAGGAGTGATTTGGGTTTTGATTTAGAATGACTTAGTTGGGGTGTTTAATGACTTAAATTAATATATATAGGCGTATAAAACCCATATAAAATGACCCCCAATTAAAACCACTTATAAAAGGAATTAACTAAAAAACTCCTCGACTAGGCAGCCCCTTGCCAGGTGTCACACCCACTTAATCGGTACATCAAGGGAACCACGGCCCGTGGTGGTGCCCGTGGTCCCTTGACCAGTGACCCTCCCTATCTTGGCAAGCCTCTTTGAGGCTAAGGGAAGACCACGAGACCTCCCACGATCCGTGGTCAGGCCAACAGGTCGTGGTGATGGTCGTGGTCCCTTAGGCAGTAGCTAGGCCTAAGGACCTTGCCTCCCATGACTCTAAGGGGTCTTCACGGATCCCTTCACGGACCGTTGTCAATGCCACTGACCGTGAAGGTGGCCGTGGACCCTTGGGCAGTAGCTTGCCAAGGTTGGGCAGCCTTGGCCCTTTGGCTTAGGCTTGCCCTTTTGCCTTGGTACTTGTCCTTCCCATGCTCAACCAAACTCCAAATGGTCTTCTATGCTACAAGGTCTAACACGTACCTTGACGTTCAACCACTAAACCCCTTATTCTAAGAACGTAAAGTCTCATCTACGACTCTAATTCACATACATTAAACCTTAGAACCCTAGCTTGAGGCTCTAGTTTGGTCTACTAGTTTCCGGGGTGTTACACATTTAAATCAACATTGAAGAGAACCCATGACAATTGAAGAAAACCCTAACTCAATTGGGGATTTCTAACTTTGAAAATAAGAGAATTTGGGAATTCTATGGATGGAAGGAATCCATGGATGAAAACTATCATACCTCAAAGTCCAATGCTTAACTTCAATGGAGAAATTGAGGCTTGACCTTGATCCTAGCTTGAATCCTTTCTTCTTCTTCAAGTTTCTAGATAGAGAAATATTTTGGGGAGAAGAACTTTGATTTCATTTGGATTTTGGAAATACTGACTTGAATGAGTGAGTTTTGGGGTTAAAATCACATATATAGGGGTCCTACGCTTGGGTAAAACTACTTAACTTTGATTCACTTAAAACCGGAAAATACCCAAAAACCCCTGAACTGATAACTGTCGACTCACTGCCACGAGGGGAACCACGGCCCCTCAAGGGTCACACAACCCTTAGTGGTGCCCGTGGTCCCTTGACCAGTGGCTAGGTTGACACCTCCTTTCCCCCTAAAAACTAAGTCAGATTCTGAGGTGTTACATTATCTCCCCCTTCGGAACATTCGTCCTAGAATGGAATTATAAACAGCTCTTGAAAGAAAAGACTCAATACTAGCAGCCCATCATGCATGCAATCTCATCAAAATGCACAAACCGAGGAGGAAACATCATCTCCAAGCTAAACATACTCAATGCCACATAAGGAAAGTAGGAACTAGACCTAATAAACCAATATGCATGAAATTTCAAAATTTCTCATGTTCAAGGACCTTCTCCAAGCTAAAAGAATGCTCAACACAATCTCATGGAGCCTATATGCAATTCGTTCTAAAAAATCCTAGCTAAAGCACGTTTATCAATTCATCTCATGAAGTCTATAGGCAACTCATACTCAATGCACAACAACATGTGGAAAATCAATCATGCAAACTCATTTTCTTTCAACACACAAGTTTTTCATGAACATGCACAACATAAGGAAATCATGGCAACACATAAAACACACGACTCCAAAACAAAGGACAAACCAAGAGGAACTCATTACCTCAAGCTAGAGTAGGAGTATAAGGAAAAATATGAGGTTATCAGGACATCATATCGGCCTCCCAAGTAGAACCTCCAACTAAATGATTCCTCCACAATACTTTTACGAAAGCAACCTTCTTGTTTCTCAACTTCTTAACTTGCTGGTCTAAAATCTCAACCGGAACTTCCTCATATGAAAGACTTTCATCAACTCCCAACCCTTCTAAGGGAATTATGGATGTCGAATCTCCAACACACTTCTTAAGCATAGAAATATGGAAAAACGGATGCACCGATGCCAACTCATTTGGCAAATCTAATTCATAAGCAACCTTACCAACACGTCTCAAAATTTGATATAGGCCTACATACCGGGGACTAAGCTTCCCTTTCTTACCAAACCACATTACACCCTTCATGGGTGAGATTTTTAAGTAAACCCAATCATGAACATCAAACTCAAGATCCCTTCCTATCACATCGACATATGACTTTTGCCGACTTTGAGCCATTTTCAACCTTTATCTTATAAGTCAAACTTTCTCTATGGCCTCATGTACCAACTCGGGACCTATTAGGGCAACTTCACCCATCTCAAAACAACCTATGGGAGATCTACACCTCCTACCATATAAGGCCTCAAATGGAGCCATATCAATAATCGAGTGATATCTATTGTTATAAGCAAATTCAATCAATGGCAAATGGTCATCCCAATTACCCTTAAAATCAATTACACATGCCCTTGCCATATCTTCTAAAATTTGGATAGTACGCTCCGCTTGCCCATTGATTTGGGGATGAAAGGCCGTACTAAGCTTAACACGAGTACCAAGACCCTTTTGGAATGACTTCCAAAATTGAGAAGTGAATTGGGTACCATGATAAAAAATATTGGACAAAGGCACTCCATGCAACTTTACAATTTCTTTCAACTACAACTTGGCATAGTCCTCCGCCGAATAAGAAATTTTAACGGGAAGAAAATGTGCTGATTTCGTCAACCGATCTACTATCACCCAAATAGAATCATGTTGTCGCCGGGTGCGAGGCATACCAACAATAAAGTCCATGTTCAAGTTCCCACTTCCAAGTAGGAATGCTAATATCTTGGGACAAACCTCCCAGTTTCTGATGCTCACAAATAGCCACAAATCTCGCAATATTCTTCTTCATCCCATTCCACCAATAGACCTCCCGTAAATCACAGTACATCTTGGTGGCTCCCGGGTGAATTGAATACCGCAAACTATGGGCTTCTGAAAAGATCTGTTCCCTCAAGTCATCAACATTTGGAACACACAAATGACCTTGATATCTAAGTACACCATCTCTCCCTTGAGAGAAAGCCTCTGAGGATTTCTTAAGTACCGCTTCTTTCAATTCTACTAAGGTCGGATCAAGACATTGTTTAGCTTTCACATCTAACACAATAGACGATTCAGAACCATCTTAAACCATAACACTACCCTTGGTAGAGTCTACTAACTGAACATATCAAGGTATTGTCTAAACACCCTATTCATCTAATCCATAAATGCTGCCGAAATATTAGTCAAGCCAAACGATATCACTAAAACTCATAATGACCATACTGGGTTCTAAAAGCCATTTTCAAAATATCATCATCTTTCACCCTCAATTGGTGATAGCCCAACCTAAGGTCAATCTTAGAAAAGTAACTAACTCCTTGAAGTTGGTCAACACTAAAATCTATTCTCCTCACCCTAACTAGGTGGTACACGCAATCCTTAGAAATAATCTTTCTAGCTTTAAGACAAGAGATAAACTAACTCTTAGGCATATAATTTTCCCCTCTACCATTCTAGGACATGCTCATTCGGGAACTGAAACTTGACTACATGAGTTCTACAATCAATAAAACCATAATGTGAGTGCAACCAATCCATACCAAGAATAACATCAAAATCTAACATATCAAGCTCTACCAAGTCAATAAGAGTAAATCTATGGGACAAGGAAACAAGACACTTTCTGTAGACCCTCTTAGCCACAATAGAATCACCAACAAGAGTAAAGACAAAAAAAGGTTCTAACAACACATCAGGGAGCACATCAAATCTCATAACTACATAAGACGTCACAAAAGACAAGGTAGCATCGGGACCTAGTAAAGCATAAACATAAAGTTGGAAAACTTTCAACATACCGGTAACCCCATCGGGAGAACCCTCTTGTTCACCACGAGTCTGAAGAGCATAAAACCTACTTTGCTTGGGAGCACTAGTACCCGAACCACTTGGACTGGATGAAAGATAGGGTTGAGACCTACGACGACTATCTCCCTCATTCTTAGCAACTGAAGGACAATGCCTTATTTTGTGATCCATCTCACCATAAACAAGACAAATATTGGAACCTGCTAGACATTCGCCTGCATGCTTTCTTCCTTACCTACCACAATCTGGCAAGAAAACCCCACTATCATTTCCTTGAGGCTTAGGGTTAGACACCTTTTCTTGGTTGAACCTTGGAGACTTAGAAGAACCTTGCTCAGAAAACCTTTGTCAAAACTTAGGACGACCATGTCCATCGAACCTAGCATGAGAGAAATTATCATCCTCAATCCTAGATCTCTTTGTCTCCCTAGACCTCTCTATGAGTTTCTTCTCTTCAATCTATTGGGAATGAGTCATAAGAAGAGAAATATCCATGTCATGAACAAGCATAGCCGTATGGCACTCTTTTACTACCAAGTCGGACACACCCAAAATGAACTTGCTCATCCTTGCCCTAGAATCGGCAACTATAAAAGGAGCATATTTCGACAATTGAGTAAACCTCAATGCATACTACTTCACACTCATATTCCCTTGTCGGAGATTAATAAACTCAATAACTTTAGCCTTCCTCATCTCAAGAGGAAATAAACTATCAAGAAAAGCAGACTTAAACCTTTCCCATTCCAAAGGACCTGCATCTTCCAGTCTTGCTTCCTTCCCTTGGGTGATCCAACTTTGAGCAACACCCATTAGTTGATAAGCGGCCAATTTCGCCTTTTCCACCGGAGTCACTCTGTTGCGTCCAAATCGCACAAGCAAGTGTACGTGGTCGTTCAAGTATTAAAGTGGCTCTTATAAAGAGCCAGATATCGTACCCATAGGGACTCACGATTAGAATCAATTAATTTCTCCAAAACTTTCAGCTTAGCACAAGTGTTATCGAGATTTCAAGAATGATTTATTTTTTAATCTAACAATTAAACAGAATTAAACAAGCGCGATTCAATTTCAAGGGTTTCAAACAATGATTGGGTGAAGTCCAGGGCTGCAGCTCTTATCAGGATTCATGTAATTTATATTATTTAAATGGGTGTTTATCAACTATTAAATCAATGATCACAGGGTTAAATGTATGATCATGGTCTCCCGACCTCTAATCGCCTATGATAAATAAAAACCTAACTACATCGTTGAGCGGGGATAGATTGGATCAAGTACCGAGCATTACGATTTCTTCCTGTATAGTGACCAAGCATGGTTTCTAGGTATATCCCTATCCTAGATATAAATTAACCCTAATTATTAAGAGAAAATCATGCTCCCTATGCCCCTTGTTCTATCCTCTTATTCCTCTATCGAGTTCAATTTGGACAATGTGTTTATTTTAATGGTGATCAGTCACGAAATACTAAAAACAAGATCTTAAGAAAGATTCATATGATAATCAATATTAACCCAATGAAAACATAATAAATTACAATCATCCTATAGCCACAACCCTATAACTAGGGTATTTAGCTACTCATAACAATAGATTCGATCAAACAATGTTTAATTTCCATAAAGAGATCGAAAGTAAAAGAGTTTAGGAAAGAACCCTAAAAAATGATGAAATAGCTCTCCAAGTCGTCGCTCTTCAAAACCCAGAAAAAGAATAATTAATAAAATAAAATATTAGTCTATTTATACTAAATTCGAAATGGCTAAATCTGGCACATAGGGGCGTGATGCAGAGCAATCCTTAAATTTCCATTCGACCACATTTGCTCATCTCCGCGATGCGGCTGCTACACAGACCACTCTGCCTCGAATGCTGAATCTCGCACCAAAATAAAATTCCTCTCCACGATGCAGAGAGGATACAACTATGCCTTGGAATTCATTTCTTCCTTTTTCTTCCTTGATTCTTTTCTACTCGGATCTTTTGTGTTCCCCAATGTCCATTTTAGTGCTCGTTTCTCCATTTAAGCTCACCTACACAACTAATCATGTTGGTTAGCTCATATACAACCAAAAGACTCAATAAGACTATAAACAAACACACATTAAATTCAAACTTAGCTTAAATACGGGCATTATTAGATTTCTAGGCATATAAATACGCCTAAGATCACTACCCCACACTTAAAGCTTTGTTTGTCCTCGAACAACTTACTAACTACTCCTAGACCTAGACTCTCTACTATGGTATTTTTGCATCCGCCATTTTCTTCCAAGGATTTGTAACTAGTTAACACATGCATGATTTCATTCAAAATATGCAGGACTCCTGTAATTAACTTGACAACTTTTAGCAACCAACACATTCAACAACATGTGCAGCATTACATATCACCTATCCTTCATACAACAAGTGCCCCTCACTCCAAAGAATAGTCCACACACTCAAATCAGCATATTGAATATACTTTAAGGACTTTGCAAACAAGGTACACTCTCACTCAACAAAGACATCATACGTGCATGCATTGAGAACCATAAGCTTGCCCATTATGTACATCTCCACTAATGAAGTGTGTTATGCTCAAAATCAAATAGGACTTGTTCTAGTTGTAATGTAGGCTTGAGGTAAGGGAGAATTCATTTAGATAAAATTAGTGACTTATCCTCCCTAATGCACCAAATTTAATTTCTTTCTTACATTCACAACTATTTCTTTTCTTCAGCCCCCTATTTCTTCATAGATTTCCACTAGTATTACCAATCTTGCCTTTATTTCTCACTCGCCCCTTTATTTCTATAACTCTTTTTTTTGGATACTTAACAGTATCCACCCTTGCCTTAGAGATTTCTCTTGAGTTAAGGTGCACATTGTCCTTGTAAGGACCAGGGCCATCATTAAGGTATTCTCAAAGTTAGCCACCTTCAACTTAGGCTTTTAACCTTAGTCGAAGTGCACAATGTTCTAAGGACCAGGGCCAATCCCAGATTTGAACTTATGGGGCATCATTTTACTACCTCTTTTCTCTCTTCCCCAACAAACTAAACATTTCCACCCTATTTACTCTTTTTGCCGTTTTCACTTTTCCTCCTAACATAGTGCATTAGGGATTTGGGATCAAAACTAACGGTATCAATAAAAGGGTTTCGACTTACTTCCGTGGGTTAGAACAAAATCAAGGCTAAAAAGGCTCAATTGGGCTATACTAGGGATATTATTTCTGAAAAGGCTAATATTCAAGAAAATTCAAAGAAAGCCAATTATCATCTTCTAAACACATCACCACTTTTATTTCGCTTCAATAACATGCCGGGCAAGTTCTAGAATCAAATGCATTACATGGATACTACAAAAACTCACCGCTCATGGCACAAGTTCTAATCAACAATGGATCAATCAAAACACACAATCAGTTCATGCAGAAGGTCCAATTTAAGCTTAAGTTACAATTATTCAAGTAAAATACAAAAGTTCAAATGCAAACATTCATACATCAACTTTGAATCATGCTTTCATACATTATCCTTTCAGAATTTCAGCTTCAGTACATACCAACCTAGGACTCAATGACGAAATTGCCCTTAAGACGGTTGTCATCCATCTATTATTGGGCAATGTGACTCAACTACGACTATTGACTCAATCCTAAAAAGACAAAATCTTTTTGTGTTTTGTACGATTCAAAGGGACTTTCCTTGGCCAAAGAACTGAAAACAACCTCCAAGGAACCCAAAATAAAATAATACAAATAAAAAAAAGATTCTAACAGTGTTCAACAATAAAAATATATACAAACCAAGTATGATTTTCACCCCTCACCGTATAATTAAACATCAGCATTGTCCCCAGTGCTTTACAAAGAATCAGAACAATACAAGAGATAAGGTGAAAACATTCCCTGATCAATCCTTCATAGCATCAACCCCTTTGGCCTCATCACCGACCTGAGCGGGGTCTACCTCCTCATCAGAATCAGACTCTAAGTCCGAGCTAGTACACAGTCGCTCCTCATCAGTCAGAATGTCATTATCAATCGGCTCACAAAACTCGGGACCAATGCCAAGTAGGGCCTTGGCGTGGGCATTCAGTGGATAACACTTCTCAACATCTCCCAACTGCATGTCAATGGAAGCTAGATAGCCATTCTGGTGGCGCAACATCTCGAGGCCATACATTCTGGCCATAATCAACTCATCCCTCCTATGACGCTCCGCAGTGGTGAGAGTTGGGCCAAACTCAGTGTCGGGCCCCTTTGTCCTCGTGATATCCACAGGTGCTAATAACACCTTGGAAAATGGTAGGTTGAACTAGAGCCTAAATGTGAGGGTTAATGTCAAGGGTTAAGGGTAAGGGCTAAGGGTTTTGGGTGAATGCCATGGCTAGGAGGCCAAGGCTGCCTAAAACTAGGCCTAGCCACTGCGTACCATGACCACGAGGGTCTTCACAACCCGTGGTGTCCACCACGAGTTGTGGTGCCACTCGTGGTAGGAAAGGCAGTGTGCCCTAAAATGGTGCCAAGCCAAGACTTCCCTTCACGAGCCACTTCAAGGGTCGTGGTCATAACCACGGGCCATGGGAAGGCTCATGGGGTTACCTTAGCCTCATGGGGGATGAGTGATGTTAAAGAAGCTACTGGTCAAGGGACCACGAGCGCCACCACGGAACGTGGTGCCCTTGACGAGGTGTGAAGGGTGATCGTGAAGGTCCCTTAGGTACATGGGAAGCAAGGCTTTAAAGACTTGACACTGCCTCAAGACCGTGACCTTCACCACGACTCGTGGTCTTGACCACAAATCGTGGGAAGTCTCGTGGTCATGCCTTGACTTATGGTAGGCATGGAAAGTTTGGGAGGCTACTGGTTGAGGGACCATGGGCACCACCACGAGCCGTGGTCTCCTAGACAGGCCGTATAGATGGCCGTGGTCCCTGGATGGGGTTGCCTAACTTGAGGGTCATTTGGTAATTTCCTATTTAATTAGTTAATTAATGGGGTCATTTTTTATTGTTTTAGTTCACATATATAAATGGTTTTAAGTCTTTAAACACATATTTTACCCCACTATTACCAAGCACCCAAAATAGTTCATCCCTCTCAATATTTCTTTCTCTACAAACCTCCATTGAAGAAGAAGAAGAAGTGGAGGCTAGGGCTTGAAGAACCAAGGTGTTTCTTCTCAAATTTAGAGGAAAACTCCATTAAGGTATGGTATTCTTAATCCTTGATTAAGTTTCATTCAAGGAACCCTATCAAAAGATGATTTCAAGTTTCCAAAATCCCCAAAAAACCTATAGTTTACAATCCAAGCATGGGTTCAATTCCAAAACGTTTTCAAAGGTTTATATGTGATGAATTATGAATGAATTTCTGAATTAATGATGAATTATGGTGAATTTATCCTATGAACCCATGTTACCCCCCAACGTACTAAATTGTGAATTGTGATTTGGGTTGAATGATTAAGGATGTATGTTGAATTGTTTATGTCTGTATTAAATTAGCTATTGAAGCATGAGATTTCCCTTATCTAATGTAGTATTCTAGATGTTTGGGTTGAGATTGATTCATAGACTTGAAGGGTAAAGTATGAAGGATATATGTATGATTGTGATGAGAAGTATATGCATGTGGTCTCAATGAAAGTATTATGATCATGTTTAGAATGCAATTGTGTTATTATTGAAAAGCTATTTCTCAATTTGACACTCATGAATGATGATGATAGAAGGTGAAGGGTTTCTTCAATGTAATGTTGTATCTTGGATCGGTAGGCTAATGGCACCTTTCCATGCATGTTAATAATCAACCTTGGGATCGGTAGGCTTATGGCACCCTTCCATAAATGATATTAATAAACTTTGGGATCGGTAGGCTTATGGCACCCTTCCATGAATGTTAATGATGAACCTTGAATCGATAGGCTTATGGAACCCTTTCATGAGGATTCAATGAGATTCTCTAATGTACCTTGAATCGATAGGCTTATGACACCCTTTCATGTGTTAATCAATGTACTTTGGGTCGGTAGGCTTATGGCACCCTTTCATGAGGATTTAATGAGCGTGCCTAATGTACCTTGAATCGGTAGGCTTATGGCGCCCTTTCATGTGTTAATCAATGTACTTTGGGTTGGTAGGCCAATGGAACCCTCTCATGTGTAATAATGTTAAAGTAATGAAATACTCTATGGGAATAGAGGCTAAGCACCGAGTGGATTTGGGAAGATGGAAGCTCTCCCCATGTTTAGGCCGGGTTTCAATGAACATCTTTCTTATCCCATAACTATGTTCCCAGATAGGATATTAGATAGTGGATCCACCTAAGCTAAAATGTTACCGGTCCTACCTTAGGCAAGTAGACCAACCCTTACGATGTGGGATAGTACATCGGATTCCATGGTTTGCTCTCATGGTCTATGTCGGTTGATGCTTATTCCCATCATGTGAGATGTGCACCATGGTTGCTTGAGAAGTTCTATGAAATATGGGTGGTAGTATGGGATGCCATCCATGCATTGCACAAGTAGGCATTGAGAGGGCTACAATGAGTTCTCTAATGTATTAATGATTAATCAATGAATATGCTTTTAATGAAGCTAATGAAAAATGTTGACTTAATGCTTAATGTAATGATGCATGCTTTACTTGGATGGTATTATGAGTTACTTTCCTTGTCATGACATTTGAAATGTTTATGTTCCTTATGGATGAGTATTGTCTAAATATGAAAAAGAAGAATGGTAAGTTCACTTTTGGTGGCCTTAAGGTGGTACTTAGTCTGGATAGTGGTATGGGATGTTATTCATACATTGCACAAAGTATAGCTTGAGGGTTACTTAAGGTGAATGATCTAATGTGATGAATGACTTGTATGTTGACTATGTTGTATCTTATGCCTCTTATACTTATGATCATGATATTTTCTCAAATTTGGCATATGCATGGTTTTCAACTAAAATGTCTCATTTTAAGCACGATTTTTGCATGGTTATCATACTTAGTACATTAAATGTGCTAACCCATATTTCTTCTATTTTTTCTACAAAGTGTAGGTTCCGGCAAGTGAGTTGAGTTTTTCTAGTTGAAGCTTGGATTGAGTTCTTCCAAGACTTGTGGTATGTCCTCATGGATTCGAGGACAAGTACTTTTGATGTTTCATGTCTTTCACTGTAATAGACTCTTTTTAGACTTTCTATTGTAAAGGGCCGTGACCATACTTTTGATTCGAAGATTGTTTTTAGTTGGCCATGTCAGACTAGTAGACTTCTGCTATTTTAAATAAAGTTTTTCGCTTGGATGGATTTAAAGAAAGGTTTTAATTCTGTACTATTTTGATTATCTTATGTTATGAATGTTATGAGGCTTGCATGAGGCTCTTCGAAGTCTTGTACGCCATGTCACGTCCGGGGTGTTGGCTCGGGTCATGATAGACATGGTTTCAGAGCACAAGGTTTTTGGATGATTTTTAGGATTGATGTCTCACAAGCCACGTCGAGTAGAATCTTGTTCATGAGTGTGAATCGCTACACATTTTATGAATGATATGTTATAAGACGTTAGGAAACTTCACTTCTTTCATTACTCTTTAGTCGTGCCATATAGTTTAGCTCTATAAGTATCCTTTTCCTAACCCTTCTCTTGTTTTTATAGGATATGAATACATGAAGGGCTAACACAAGAAGGATGGAAGAGGAGAATGTGAATGAGGGAGTTCCTCCCCAAGGTCCTCAAAGGTGACCAAGTTCCTCAAGGCAACTAAATTCCTATTGATCCTTCAGCTATGACGAATGATGAAGTTAGGTCGGCTCTTTCGATGATGGCTCAAGCCGTAACTACTCAATCCCAAGCTATGACGGCCTAAGCTAATAGGGGTGTTGAGCCTCATGTGAACCCTATTGTGAGCACTATGGCTTCTAGGTTGAGAGTCTTTGTGAGAATGAATCCTCTGGTGTTTTTAGGTCCCAAGGTGGGAGAGGATCCCCAAGAGTTTTTGGATGAGGTGTATAAGGTAGTTAATGCAATGGGGGTGACTTCTATAGAAAAAACGGGACTAGCCACGTATCAATTGACGGATGTTGCCCAAGTTTGGTTCACCCAATGGAAGAGTAATAGGCCGGTAGGAGCGGGGCCTATAGATTGGGAAGTGTTCAAGGATGCATTCCTTGGTAGGTTCTTTCCCCGTGAAAATAGGGAAGCTAAGGTGGAGGAGTTTATCAATCTTAGGCAAGGTAACATGAATGTTCACGAGTATTCTTTAAAATTTACCCTTTTGTCTAAGTATGCTCCATCCTTGGTGTCTAACCCAAGTGATGAAATGAGTAAATATGTAACGGGAGTTTCCAAACTAGTTGAGGAAGAGTGCCTTATGGCAATGCTCCATGATAACATGAACATTTCTAGTCTCATGGTATATGCTCAATCGATTGAGGAGTCCAAACTTAAAAGGAAGAATAGGGAGATGAAGAGAGTTAGATCCGATTAGCAAGGTCAACCAAGGTTAAAAAAGAGAGCTCAAAACCAAGATTCTTCAAGCACTTCTAGGGTTAACCAAGAGAAAGGTGATGGGTCTCCATTTCCTAAACCTACTTGCACCAATTGTGGAAAGAAACACTTTAGGAAGTGCCTAGCCGGCACAAATGGGTGGTTATGGAAAGAGTGATCATAAAGTAAAAGATTGCCCTACACTTTCGGTAAAGGGAAGAGGTGCCAAACAAGATTCTAATGATGTTACGGTTCCTATTCCTTCAAATTATGGCCGTTTCTATGCACTTCGGTCTAAAGAGGACAAAGGAGCCCTTCCGGATGAAGGCACCGGTATGTGATAGTTTCTTTTAGTTGTAAATGTTTTATTGAGGTTCCTATGTTATTTTCATGATAGCCTTAGTATGGGTTTACTCCCAAGGGGGAGATGGTATGTTGAGTAGTAAGGTTGTTGAGAGTTCCGATATCCTTATCACTTTCTTCTATTCCTATTCAAGCTTGAGACCAAGAGTTCCTTAGTGCTTGTTTCATGTTTTGTAGTCATGTGTTTCCATGGTCTCCTTATGATATGCATGTTCTTGATGAATTCATGTTTAAATGAGAAAATGAGCTTTTATGAATTATGTTCCTCATGTTGATGTGCATTTACTATGAGTTGCCTATATACTTCATGAGGTGAATTTTTGAACATGCCAAAATGTGTTTTTAAGAGTAATACCATAATTTTCTTAATGATGTTATGATGAGCATGATTTGAGTTGGAGAAGGTAATTCCTCCAATGAAATGAGAAATGTTTATGTTTTCGTGCATAATGAGTTTGTAGATGTAGTTCCTACTTCCTTGTGTTGCATTGAGCCTAATGATGTGGAGTTGATGTTTCCTCCTATGATTTGTGCATTTTATTGATGTGTCATGCATGATGGGCTGCTAGTCTTGAGTCTATAATTTCGTTAGGTGTCTAATGTGTCATTCGAGGATGAATGTTCCCACGGGGGAGATAATGTAACACCTCAGAAAATGGTAGGTTGAACTAGAGCCTAAACGTGAGGGTTAACATTGAGGGTTAAGGGAAAGGGCTAAGGGTTTTGGGTGAAGGCCATGGCTAGGGGGCCAAGGCTGCCTAAAAGTAGTCCTAGCCACTGCCTACCATGACCATGAGGGTCTTCACGATCCGTGGTGGCCACTGATGTTTATCGTGACCAACGACACTAACTACGGTTCGAGTGTCTACGATTGTCGATAATATAGTAACCCAACCAAGGGTTGGGGTTGTGTCCTAAGGAAGCGGTCTTGAGAATTAATAGAAAAATAAAATCTAGTTCTAACTAGTCGTAGCTAAAGACATTAACGATTAAAAACATTGTAAATCAAAGGGGGACACAAAAGTGTCAAATATCAATTTGGGTTTTTTGTCACAAGTAAGTAAAAACAACAAAAAAGAACAAGAAAATCAAGTATGGGGAAGAGTTCTTGGGGTGTGACCGCAATACAAGTTGAGATAAATGGTTGGGTACATGCTTTCGATAGGAATTTTGCAAGATAATAGTGACTAGGCTAAGCTTTAGATGGAAATAAGTTCCCTCTTGGGCAACTTACCCCGTTTTAAATGTGTTCCTCTCGGACACCCATTTGCCACATGAAGACCAGCCTACGCCCTACCCCACTCTCTCTCTCGAGCTGAGTGTTAGGATATGGGACTAGGGCTCACCCTCTCGGGTTGAACCTCATGTCGACCCACTCCTTAGGCCATCAGTCTAGTGGTTTTGGTTTCGTGACCTCCCTCTCGGGCAAGTCGAAAACACATGAGTGCCTTTGTATTTGCAATTACAAACCCATTAAATTAAACCACAACCACTAGGTGAAATCACCATTAAAATACATCTAACCTATCAGCAAGGAAGACCCAACAATAATGTCAACACATATTTGCTAAATCATACCCCAAGAATGGGGTTTTTTAGCCACACATCAAGAAACAACAAAATACACCTAAAATGATAGTGAAATCAAATGGGTATAAGAAATTAAACCTTGATTTAAGCAAAGGAAGAAGAATGGAGAAGACCCACTTCCAACTTGGGAAAGATGAACTCCATTCTTCAAGTCTCCCAAAAACCCTCTCCAAACTTAAGAGTAAAAAGTACTAAAAATTATATTGTCTAAAATTTGAAACTAAAAATGTAATACTAAAGCTGATACTAAGCTATAACTCTCAACGAGTATTTATAGTTTTCAAAAACTTGTGCTGTAGTGGATCATTCGACGACATTAGTCGGAATTGCTGATCGACTTGGCAAGTCACCCTTAGGTTCAGTTCATCGCCGTTTGCACCATTCTTCGACATCGTCATGCTCTGTGTCATTGGGCGACATAGTACTGCTTCGCAGAACTATTCGGCGACACGTCAACTGCTCCTTTAATCGCTTTTTGATCCACTTCCTTCAGGTCTTCGCGTACTGGAACAAAGGGCGGAGTGCATCCTTTTGGCGATTTGCCAAGTACGCTTGGCGATGCTCAGGCTTCAACTTCTTCGTTCTTTTCAAACTTTTTGTTCCTTTTTGCGCCTAAGTGTCTATGCTTCCACTAAAACTTCAAATACCTGAAACTTAAGCATTTTGATCAAATATTGAGATAACAATAAGTATTTGAGGATACTATTTCTATTAAAATAAAGCCCTAAATGAGTCCAATTTGTGGACTCATCATCACTCCCAACTTAAACTTTTGCTTGTCCTCAAGCAAACTCAAGTTCAGTCGTTCAAAAAGGAGGTGTCTCAAACAGTGCTACACAAGACTTGGAATTGATGAAATTCAGGGAAAACATGGAAGCGGTCACTATACTGGGGGGGCAAGACATGACCGTGACTTAAGAAAAAAGTACCCTTGAAAAAACTAAAGGAACGGGGGAATGAATACCTGTAATAAAGCACAGGCTAATACGTAATTCGAGACAATTCAAGAAGAATAAGATAAGCTAACACAAAAAGTCGATTTGATTGACAATATTTCTCTGTATATCTATTAAGATGATATGCTAATTTATGCAGCATCATGAATGCACACAACAAAATTTCAAACTAATTATGAGGAGATTCAATTGTGTACTCACAGATTCAAGTTGTGACACACTATTACCAAAGATTCTCATGCTCGCAATACTTGCTACTAATGCAAGTTCAAGCTCAACAAAAGTATCTAAATGCCCTCACACAAAGAATGATTCCATATTCACACACAAGAGTTAATCAATTTAAGACCAGGAATCAGATGCAACGCTCACACTCAAAAAGAGGAACACAATGCATGTTTTCACCCATAGGTTTACCCTTATTTTCCAATCGACTTTCGGTTCGGCTTTCTCAAGATCAAAAAGCTATTTTCAAGGCTTGTAATGGGGCTGAGTACAAATGTATGGTCATTTAGGCTCAATGACTTCATCATCCTCGTGAGATGTGGTGTTCTCAAAACGTCCTTTTTCCTTTCCTTATCACTTTTTTTTCGAGTGCTTCTAAGTCATCCTTTCATTCACTTTCCATGTATTGCTTGGAAACCCAATTCCTTTTGCACTTTTATTCCAAAATTATTATATATATATATATATATTTTTTGAAGGGTTTCCATTTTGTTTTGCAATACCATGGGTTAGAGAGACTTTTTCTTGCACTTCTTGACTTCTCCTTTTCCTTTTCACCACACTCCCAACTTAGACTTTTGGCCTAAGTTGGCTATTCACTAAATCACAACTCAAAAGGATTATAGGTAGTGGGGTTAAGTAAGGTCTAGGGTTCATCGAAGTTCTTCCAAAGAAAGGTAAGGCTGAAGGGGTGTTCAAAAGAGTTTCACACGCTCACGGGTAGGCCACAAAAGAGGTATATATCAAATTTGGCTCACACTCTTTAAAGTTGCCTAAGATCATCTCAAGCGTACACCTTTCTAAATCAATCAGACTAACGGGGCAAATTCTAGGTTTATTCATGCATGTTTCAAAGTAAGCTAATCATACAAGGCATCGACACTTAAGTCAAACAAGACTACACACTTTTGCTAGTGTGCAATGGCCATTACAAGAGAATCAATTCCATAAATGGCTAATCACAAAAAGATGCAAAGAGTTCACATATTGTCTATGCAACTTCATTTGGTCTCGTCGTAGCTGCACATTCATATTCGTTCAACTGAGAGCACTATTCAAGTCATCAGTATTGATCGGAACCAAGACTTAAATTTTGCAAAAGAACAACCACATTCAACACAAGCTAGCAAAAATTTTCAAAAAACAATTTTTTTTCCGGAAGGGTCAAAATTTGCATCAATTAAAATAAAAAAGAGGAGCCATGAGGTCAAACATCCACGAAAAGCAATATATAACACAATTTTTAAAACAGACAATCCAAATATATACAGAGCACGAATCACAAAATAGCACACAAAATGTGAGCCTCACCCAACCACAAATAAATGCGTTTGTCCTCAAATGCAATTAAAAGTATTCAACAGTGAAAATAAAGAAAGATAGAGAGGGAGGTAAAGAGGGGATCCTGTTTACATATTTGCTCCATTTGTCGGGGCATCGTTGCCTAATGCATTAGCCTGGAATGTGACAATGGTCCTCAGAATAGGGTCGCATTGTGTTCATTTCCCCCAGCTTCTGCAGTGCTCTTAACCGAAACCATTCTATCCACTTCATGGTCCGCCAAAAAGGAGTCTATAGCCATGTAGAATCCAGGTTTCTGCGAAGGAATAGTGGGGTCAATGGGGTTCCTCCTGCTGGCACTTGCTTTCTCACTCTCTTTTCTTTCTTTGGCTAGTTCGGCTATCTTCTCGTCTTTGCTCTTACATGTCGGGGTGGCATGTCCCTTCCTGCAACTTTTGGTCTAGCCATTTCTGCAAACCACTTAGAGATAATGTTATAACATATTTGACAAACAAAATAGGGATTTTTATTTGCAAAAAGATGAGATAATCCATTTGGCGTGCCGCCGAATACACTCGGCTAGCCACTGACAATCCGTCGAAGGTTATAGTGCCGAAGGAGTTAGGGGTGCAGACAAATGGAGATTAAGGTATCATTCGGTGAGTCACCGAGTGCGCTTGGCGATCCTGTGCTTCTCGCCGAAAGTTACAACATCTACAATAAATAAAGCATGATATTAAAGGTGAGCTGGGGTACTTAGGTGAACCGCGGAGTGATTCGGCTTGCCGAATCACCTATCGTGCCTACTTCAGACCCGACTATAGAAATCGGCCTCGCAACCCCCAGAAAACACAATTTAAGCACATAAGGTACAAATTTTTCGAAGACCTGCAACAATTTTTACACACCCATATCAACACATGATCTAGTGGAATTCTACCAGTTACGCAGTAAGTATTGAATCGTAATTGGTAATACATGCAATCTCATCAACTTGGAGACTCAACAACATTTTTCAATCATTTCAACATTTTTTGATCAAATAACTGAGGGGTTTGAATACTAACCTTTGATGCCGAATTATATATTACTGACGTGCTAGGCAGCAACGTGATCCAAATCCGATAACGATTCGATACTTAAAATACTCTAAGCGTGCAAGAAATGTAACTACAAGGGTGCGAGTGCGGGTTTGAGAAAGGGACAAAGTGAAAGAAAGTGAATGAAATAGAACATTTGAACCTGTGGCTTGGGACCGTCCAGTTTCTGCTCATTCGGCGATGTCAGTTGATGTCGCCCAATCACTCGGTGAGGCGCTGAATATATAATTGTCTCACCAAATATAATAGAGTTTTCAGTTCAGGTGGGTATTGCATCGGCGATCTTCGGCGAGATCGCCAATTGGGTTGGCGATGCGCCGACAAAATTCACACTTCGCCGAGTTTTACAGACCCAATCCTTTAAGATGTATTGAGTCAAACGGAGGGAATGATTGGTTATGCCTATCTTGTTGGTGATCTGCCAAGTGTAAATGTTGCTCACCTCCATACATCTCTTCAAGCACTTTCCTCACTCAATCTGCGCAAATAACACACTATTATTTTATCGAGATAACAAAAGCAATTAAAGGGTTTTGGGTTGCCTCCCAAACAACGCCTTAGTTAACGTCGTGGCACGACACAAGTCAACCTTTAAACCTCACTCTTGGGGTTAGCCATAGTATCACTAAGCAAACCCCCTTGCTGTCTTCGATTAAGATGAGATGAGATATGACCCATTTGGGTCTCTAGCTGCTTGATTGAAACTGAATGAGAGGTGACGGTCTGGTTAAGGGTAGACAAATCTTCTTTCATGCCTTTTAGCATTTTGTATGACCCTTCAACTTTGTTTAGAATACGCGAGAGCATATCCTTGGACCTACCACCTTCTGAATCCTTGGGCTTTTGCCGCTCGTGGGGGGCACATATCTATCCTTCTCCCCATCCTTCTAGTTTGGATTCTGATCCCTCCATTCATGGTCTCAATCTTTCCATCCTATGTCTCTAGCCCAACCTTGGTTACCACTCTGCCTCGGGTAGTTTGAATGATAACCACCACCTTGGTTTGCTACAAAGTTTACTTCTTCGCTATACAGAGCTTCAAACTTCATCTCTTCAGGATTCGTGCTCCCAACCCCTTCAGCATTGACACCACGAGTACCAGCCCCCATGACATTCTTAGATAGAATATCAAGCTGTGTCATAATCTTAACAATGTTTTGGTCTCTCTCATTGTCCTTTTCAATCTTCTCCTTAGATAGCTAGAAGGTGACAGGGGAGACCTGGTCCTCACGAGTGTACCACGCTCTATTGATGGTTGTCATGCCATCTAAAAGCTGGGCTGCCACCGCGTACGACTGCTGCATTAAACCTCCTGGTGAGAGTTGGTCAGCGACACCCTTGTTTACCGATTCTAGACTCTGGTAGAAGTATTAAAGGAGCACATTATCGGGAAGACCATGGGTCGGGAATTGTAGCACCAATTTTTTAAATCGAAGCCAAGTTTCGTGCAGAGGCTATCTATTCAGACGCTTGAAACTTTGGATGCGATCCCAAATAGTCATCATCTTTGAAGGAGGGAAGAATCACACATTAAATGAGGTGACCAGCTCCTCCCATGAAGTGATCGAATTTTGTGGTAATTCAGCTAACCACTTGCTAGCTTTCCCCATCAGAGAAAATGGGAATAATCGCAGCCAGACTGAATCTTGAGAGAAGTTCTTGAAAGAGAATGGCCCACAAACGTCTATGAAGTTTCGAAGATGTTCATGGGGATCCTCATGAGCTAATCCGTTGAAGAGTCTTTTAAGTTGCAAGAGCTGCAACATAGTTCTCTTTATATGGAACACTTCATTCCCCTCGGCTGGGGGTAAGTGGATGACTCCAATGCCTCCCATGAGTTGAGGATCATTGACGTTTGGATCTTGGACATCGTTGAGGTTACCGATGTCATCTTGGTGGCCCACCTGGCTACCATTACTGCCGTTTACACTCAAGCTTTCTGAAATGTTTACCCAAATGCTCAAAACAAAATTGAAAATTAGGTAAGCGAACTACAACTGAGAAGAACGAAAATTCTACCAATTTAAAAATTCTCAAGTAACACCACTCCTTGGCAGCGGCGCCATTTTGATGCTTATCGTGACCAACAACACTAACTATGGTTTTAGTGTCTATGATTATCGATAATATAGTAACCCAACCAAGGGTTGGGGTCGTGTCACAAGGGAGCGGTCTTGAGAATTAATAGAAAAATAAAATCTAGTTCTAACTAGTCATAGATAAAAACATTAACGATTAAAAACATTGTAAATCAAAGGGGGACACAAAAGTGTCAAATATCAATTTGAGGTTTTTGTCAGAAGTAAGTAAAAACAACAAAAATAACAAGAAAATCAAGTATGGGGAAGAGTTCTTGGGGTGTGACCGCAATACAAGTTGAGATAAATGGTTGGGTACA
>JAJOOS010005091.1:0-57793 GCA_029582725.1 Solanum chiquidenum
AGTCTTCTGAAGGCTAAATCCCATCCCTGTTCTGGCCCAACAGGCAACTACATTAGCATCAGGATTCACACAAATTTGGAAGAGATTCCTAAGAGGGAATTGTTCTATCCAGAAATCCTTCCAGAATCTTGTTTTACTGTCATTTACCACTTTGATATAAAAGTCTGTCTTCATTTGACTCCACAAACTTGAGATTGTTCTCCATACTCCCACACCCCGTAAGGTTTAACTGTGTTCAAATTGCCCCCCCCCCCCCTTTTTGTCTTTGTTAAGGAGTACAGTCTTCCAGTTTACCACCGGAGAGGAGTTTAGATGCCCTGAAGGGACCTCTAAAGGTTTACCTTGGAGTCCATATCTGGGAGCGACAAGGATTTGTAAGATAGTATCTAGGTCGTGTCCTGAATCAAATCCTTTCTTAAGTGTAAGGGTTATAAGAAAGTGGAAAACTAATATATTTAACCATACAAATTTTTGTAACAGCTTACCCCCCACTCCCACACACAAAAAAAAAGGATAGTATCAATTGTAGTAGTACCTTATTGTTTTATGTGCACTAATGTTCACCATCTTTTTGGAGAAGCAGACAAAGATCCTCACCTGAATCCTGACAGTGTCCCAAAAAGAAAGATATCAAAGCTTAGACATAGCATTTTGTCACCTGCTCAAATTCAGAGGACACTTGATAACAATCTCCAGGGACCAGACTTTGAAATAATATCTGATGGAGATGAACCTGTTACTCTAATTTATGCAAGGAACAAATACATTCCTCCTAATGAGATTGGTCTTGGAGCTATGCTGCTAGTATCACCAACTACTACTACAGAACGCTCGACACCTCTATCAGCAATGGCAATTCCTCCTAATGAGATTGGTAATGAACCTGTGCTGCTAATATCACCAACTACTACTATAGAACGCTCGACGCCTCAATCAGCAATGGCAGAAGATACTGTCTCTTGCTCAATGGATGTTTCTAAATAAAATTCATCTATAAGTGAATGTTTAGATGCATGCATAACATTTAAGCTGGTATGTGAAGCCAGCTCTTATTGTCTAGCTAGTGCAATGTTGGCTAAAAACAATTTGGGCTTTCCAACTTTACAGATTTCCCCAACAGACCTGCGCAACAGTCTGGGTGTTTTGAGACCATCTAGTTTATCTTGTTCTGGATATTTGTAGTTTCTTCCGTTTTATTGGATGGAATTTTTAGACATGTCAATTCTTCTTTTTGGATGCATTTAATATGTCAATTCCGATGTCTATAACGCGTGCTTACCTACAAGTTTGTCAGTTTGTGTGGACTACACGGTAGACTAAAATTGTAACATCACAAAGTCCATTTGACATGCATATGCTTGGCATTACAACTGTAATGTCTTGCATTGTACTTGTTTCAGGAGAAACAACAATGTACTAAATCATGTGGTTATGCAAAATGAAACTACTGGAAATAAGGATGGAAAAGCAAATGCATGTGATAATGGACTCGCTCCACATCATATGGATACTACATAAAGGGTATGTCAATAAATTGTTCTAAAAAATGCTGCTGCTATTGAATTTTCTTCTGTATATGGAGATGAACATCTTATTATTGAAGAAATAGGCATATCAGCCTCACCATAAGGTATGCTCAACCACAAAAAGTTTAAAATAAGTCTACTAAAAAGTCTCTTCGATCTCCTTTTAAGTTACTAGGACAAGTCGATAAGACACTACACCTTCCGATAATAGCTACACTAAAGAGAAGCTAGAGAGCCATTATTAAATAATCCAAGAGCAATGGAGACCTAGAATAATTTAGTACTGAGTTTCATTTATGCCCCCAAATGGCAACATAGCACTCTTCAAAATAGTTTTATACTTTTATACTTCTGTATACTTTTATATTATTTCCTTAAATTAAGTCTTGATCCACTCTTTTTCCTATTCAAAGAGCATCTCCCTGGCTCTATGTTTTCACATCGAGAATTATTTTCAGATGAAGAAATGTCAAAGGGGTTCGACCCCCTCACATGTGGGTTCCTAAGCACATGGAATAATTTTAATTATGGGTGACAGTAAGACTCGGATATTGAATCTTTGTCCGCTCTAATACCATATTAAAGAACTCATCTGAAAACTTAAATTGTTAAAGCAAGTGCACTTTTATTTATTTAAAGCAACATAATAGCCTGAATTTTTCTAAAAGCCTAACACGACAAAATATTAGGAGCACAAGAATAAAAGACTGCAGATCTTTTAGAACATGAATAGGTTTGTACAATCCAATTAGAATAGGAATAGGTTTATACAATCTTATTAGAATAGGAATAGGTTTATATAATCTTATTTAGAATAGGTATAGAAATAGTAAATAGTATCCTACTTGGTAAATGGTTGTATTCTAGTGTCACTAAATAGGGTCTCAATGTAATAATGTAGACACAACAATAATTCAATAATATTTTTTTTCAATAATTCTCACATGGTATCAAAGCCTCTACGATCTTGGTAGAAAATCAAAGAGTTTCTGCTGCCGGCGAGTGGCTATTACCCATATATGCCGCCCGTCTGGCCAATAATTATGTTAATAAAAGTGACATCAATGATATATGCATTAACCCCATATTCAAAGAAAGAAAACTCAGTCAGACAAGTCATTGTGCGTCAATTTCCAATGACTGTTTTGTGTCAACCCCATATCCGTTGGTATTTGTGTAGCACCGTGCTAATCTTTTCGGTGACTACTTTTCATATTCAGTTTGTTTAGCACTGTGCCATCATTACGGTGACTACTTTCTATATCTATTTTGTGTAGCATCGTGCCATCTTTCCGGTGACTACTTTTTCATATTTAATTTGTGTAGCACCGTGCCATTCTTCCGGTGACTACCTTATTTTTGCATATTTGATTTGTGTAGCACTGTGCATCTCTCCAGACTACTTTTCATATTTAATTTACGTAGAACCGTGGATTTTTCCGAACTACTTTCTATATTGAAGTTGTATAGCACCGTGTCTTTTCAGTGACTCCTCAAATTTGATCTGCGTAGTTCCATTTGTCTTTCCGATGACTCCTCAAATCTGATTTGCGTAAGGTTGTGCCATCATTCCGACCCTACTCATATTATTTCTCTTCTTCAATAGGGTCGTGCCATCAATCTGACCTTTTATTTTCTAGTTGGGTCGTGCTACCATTCTGACCCTACCCATATAATATTATTTGTTAGATTGTGACCACTTTTAACCATCAAATCTAATACTCCGGCATATGAGCATGTTCCGGCCAATTTTTCAGTGATTTTCTTGTTTAATATCGACTCATCTACTGATTCAAGCATGATCCATACACTTTATACTAGACTTTGAGCACTTTGTAGCTCAAGGGGAGTTTAGTAGCCTTGTATGTCGATTATGTAAGTCAATCTATGATCTGAAACAGTCTTCACAAGTTTGGTTTGGGAAGTACAACACAGTAATTTTATCACGCTGTGTTTTATCGACATTATGCATCAAATTAAGTATTTCATGAGAAGATTAAGCACATTGAGATTGACTGCCAATATGCATCAAATCCAGTATTTAATGAGAAGACAAGCACATTGCGATTGAATGTCAATTTTGTGAAGTTGACTGATCAACTTGCAATAATCTCACCAAGCCCCTCATTGGTCCCCGTATTAATTACATTTGTAACAAGCTTGGTACATGAGTTGTACGCACTAGCTTGAGGGGGAGTGTTAGAACATGAATAGGTTTATACAATCTTATTAGAATAAGAATAGGTTTATACAATCCTATTAGAATAGGAATAGGAATACAAATAGAAATAGGAATAGTAAATAGTATCCTACTTGGTAAAAAATTGTAGTGTAGTGTCTCCAAATAGGGTCTAAGTGTAATAATGTAGACACAACAACAATTCAATAATATTCTTTTCAATATTTCTCTCAATTGAGAAAACATTCCTCCATGTGATATCCAATTCACTTTGTCCCATTTCATCGCATTCAGTCTTCATTTAAGTGCTTCAACTCAATGCAATAAAGTCTAGCTTAAACAAACTTATCATCAAAAAATACATGTTACGGTTATAACCTTATCATCATAAGAAATCTGCCATTGTCTTTTCATCACTACTCATATCTACAAATTAATTACTTCTTGAAGTGACAAAAGATGTTCTCTTTAGCTTAATATATTTTCTATCCCTTTGATTCCAATATTTTAGCTGTATTGTCTTAACATGTACATTCATAGTGCAATATTATCCAAAGTATGTACAACTAAATGACATGACAAGTTTTAGTATGATTGCAAGTATCACGATGAGTCATGGTAACCATGCTTGTTCAACCTGATAAAAGAAAATAGTGATCAGATAACCCCCACGGCCAAAAATAGTGCTAACATAGAGACTTGAAATTAGTGCTAGAAAGGAATCGTAAAAAGCATTTCAAAGTTAAGAGAATATGAGGACAAATCAAAGCACCTGTACCTGCTACTCTATTTTAGTGACCTTACCATTATGTCAACAAAGACTACAATCATAAGGAAAGATCCAACAATTTATCTGTAACTCCTCCATGTTTTTGTTTGTTCCACTTTATTGCTCTTTTCTTTTTCGTCAAGTAACTGAATCTATGTTTCCTTCCTTTGCATCTGTTGCAAATAACACATCTACTTCTGTCCCTTTTCCTCTTAATCTCTTGGGTAACTTATCCCTCCATCAAAAAAAAATGTAATTAAGAGGTTATATTTATATCCTTCGAGTATAAACATATTGATACTTGAAACTGTACAACTGAGTCCCATCTGGAAGATCAGAACCTAAAATCCTAAATGAGCAAAATGAATAGTTTCATTTGTACTAACTGCCAGAAAACTAAATCAGAAATCTTCTAGTTAAGATAACAGCTGCATTATTAATCATCCCTTTTATGTGGTGTTTCCATTCATTTGAATAAACTGAAAAAGAAAATGTGGAAAGCACCCGAAGTAGTAAACAACTAATAGACTCATCACACGGAGGTAGAGACACAATTTGATCTGTTGAAAACACAATTCAAGAATCAGTTTATTTATTTCTACAAATACAATACACTTCTTAATTTTAAGAAACTTCTTTTTCCAAACATCTCTTTGGCTTTTATCTAAGAATTGACATGCCACCTCTGTTCTGTATTTGGTATATACAAGAAAATACAAATATACAAGTGTTTCCTCATCGACAATCTTCTTTGCAGTCTAGAACTAAAATTGAGAATTTCAAAAGCAAGTCAGGTAATAGTGTATGTTAAATCTCTTTTGTGTTTTTGTACATCCTTACATATTTCATAACTACTTGAGGTACCTTATTTAATTACTGCTGACATTAATTGCTCGAGGTCTCCAGCCAGCAACTATATTCTCGAAGAGCTCGCTGTGGAGCAAAAATAGGATATCCTAGAGATCAACCACGTCTCTCGACAACCTAAGCTACATCTCTGCTTAAATTTGTTTCGGTTAATAAATCTACTTCTAGAAATCTCTACAAAATTGAAATCAAACAAATATCATATATTTGAAAGACATGTGTTGCTATATCTACCGGCATCAACAGACTCAGGCAGACATGGGCACATTTCAATTAAGTAAATTTTTTATAACCGGAGAAATCCCCGAGGTTCCAAACTCAGTGGATCTTGAGCACAGCTTCTTCAGCCCACCTCCCCTCCATCCCCCAACACCAGCCCACTCAAAAAAAGGGAAGTGAATTTGAAAGCACTTCTGAACCTTTTTAATTTATTTGAACGCACCTTAAATAAAATCTTGTAAATGCTTCCTACCAGACTAATAGGTCTATAGTGCTTTATACTTGTCACACCTTCCTTCTTTGGCACATTAGTAACAAAGGATGCACTAAGACTTTTCTCGTACTCCCCTGAATTCTGCAATGGTCACCAACAGCTCACATTTGACTATCCTCCAACATTGTTGGAAAAAAGCAAACGAGAATCCATCAGGACTCGGAGCCTTGTCACCAAGACAACTATCACTCACCTCTTCTTCTTCTACATCCCTTTCCAACCACTCCCTCACCCCCTCCCCTATTAGGTTAAATACTAGCGCCCCCCAGAATTTTCGTCTCCATCTGATATCTTCCTTGAACGAATGTTCATAAAACCATATAATAGCCTCCACTTCCTCCTCCCCCTCACACACCTATAAAGACAATAAAGTTTCTCTTCTTCCTCCTCCCCCTCACGCACCTATTTTGTTAGAATTCCCTCTCTTTCAACCACAATGCCCTCAATTTTTGCCTCCAACGAGTCTCTTCAGCAACCGCTAGAGCCTCAAGCTCCCCCCTTGCCTACTCCTATCTAACCTTCTCCCTTTCTTCTAACACCTTCATCCCTTCCACATGCTCAATCTCCCCCACCTCATTTATTAGCTCTCTTATTTTAATTTCACCCTCCCAAACACCTCTTTGTTCCATTTCCTTATATCTCCCTTTTAACAATTTCAACTTACAGGTAAGTCGAAAAGATGGTGTGCCAGTTTTTATTCTTGAAAAACTTCAAACTATATTAAAATAAATAACACATGACTTGAGCAACTACATATGATGGGATCCAGTTTTAGTAGCCCAATGACTCAGGCAGTACATTTTTTAGTCATTTTATTCTCATGACAGGGAAATTTCCCCATGGAACTAAGAAGAGATGTCTATAGATATTTCATCATAAGCCATACCGTGGCATTCAACAACTTCTTTTCTAAATCCATACCTGTGATCAAGTCATGTCAGAAAGTGCAATAACAATTATCCTGTTACAATAAATAGACACATAGAAACATATACATTAAGATGCCAATAACCTATAGGTCAAGATAAAATACCAACTTATTCTATTTGGAAATACTTCAAAAATACTCTCCACACAATTTCTTCTTGTTCCCCTGTATGAAAGGCAACGTGGTTAACAGAACACCAAATCTCAGGTAAGCTTCCTATAGACTTCTCAACATAACTAGAAAGCTGCAATCTGAAAGCACTTTTAAATGAATTTTAGGAATGCTAGTTATTTTCTACACCTTTAAGATTTATCCTACCCTCATCTTCTAGAACTCTATAGTGTTCCATTGTTCTTTAGATGTTTTTAGCTGGTACAATTATCTTACAATAGTAGAAAAGACAGAATTTTTAACTACTTTGATGTGCATTACTCGTACTGAGGATCTTATGGAAATAGCCTCTCTACGTCTACGAGGTAGGGGTCTGTGAACACTCTATCCCAGACCCTGCATATGGGACTACATTTGGTTTGTTTTTGTTGTTAGCAAAGGAGATGAACACCTCTCATGGAATGTCGGAACACCTGTTACAGGTTCCTGCATTCAAATACAAGACCAGTGATCCAAAACAATTCAGTTTCTGGTAATTCATATTCGCTGCTGGTTTTGATTTTGCAAAATCTAGGTTCCACAGTTTTTAGTTACCAAAAAAATGAAATACCTGATCCCTGTTTGATAAAATAAACCAAAAAATTGAACCGTGTGGTAGAAGGGAATATTCCCACCTCAAACCCTGAGTGAATTCCCACCTCAAACTTCAACATTGTTGGTAGAAGGGAAAATTTTAGAAAATTTCCCAGTCCCTTGGAATGATGATGACTTCTGTCCTTTGTACGCCAGAAGCGTTTTCTTCATCCATGAAAAAGAGAACTACATAAACAAATTTTATAGTCCTTGTTAAATTTTCCAGTGTTTTACTTGGATTAGAGGAAAATATGGACTTTGTGTTGTATTATTTCACCAAAAGGATAACCGTACTTGCAATCTTTGCATATGATCTCTGTTTATCTTAAACTTTTGGTCCATCAACCAAAGCATGCCACAAACTACTAAACAAGTGTCACATAAAATCCAACTTCTCACCTTTGGTGTAGGTTTATATTTCAGTGGCAACATATGCTGACTTAGAGATGAATGCTGAATTATCAACGAGGATTTTCGTCTGATCGTAGCAGGGTTGTTAGAAACTTGCAACCAACAACAGTAGAAATTTTCATAATAGCCTACAACTTTTTCTTTCACGTTAAACATGAACAGTATGAGTTTAACAATAAAAGTGCAGCTATAAAAACATAATCATGTCTGATACTTTGAAGAGTTTGTTTGGAACTTGGACAACTATATTGATGTTTATATCTTATACTGAAATTAATTTGAATAAACCTACTTGATGCGGTAAAAACAAACAAACAAAAAGACAAAGGCCGAAAACTTGACGCAGTTACATCTATCTTGACGAAAGCATCAATAATTACAACATAATAAAGGTAATAAATAAATCTGTCTTTCAAGGTGCATAACCTTTATAGCAATAGTAATGAGGCATCCCAAAACATCATGTAGTAATGTATACCAAGAACGTTCTCTTGGGATTAAAATATATAGAAACAAATATATAATGGATTTGGAGAAGGGGAAATTAAACAGCATAAACCATATATCACAAAGAAAGGGGAACCAAGAAAAAAGAGAGCAACATTCCCAGATTCAGTTTTCTGGATTCAAGAATGCAAGAAAGTGGAGAAATTGAAAAGTATGTTCTCAAGAATAATTTATATGGTGATTGTACTGACCACATAAACTATCAAGTAACCGGAACCAACATGCAAGTTATCAAAGAAAATTTACAAAAACTCATAAACACAGGACATAATGCATCAAAATCCCTAAAGAATGAAATTTTACTCACTTGTAGCCGTGAATATCGACGACAGACAAAACACAAAACAAAGAAGAAGAAGAAGAAGAAGAGCCACAATATTTTGGAATGGTGGTATATATATAGAGAGAAGAAGAAGAAAGGTCGCATAATGTCTACGCAGATATCAAACCGTAAGCGTGTTTAAGCTATTCTCTCCATTCCATATTCTAAATTTTTGAGGTGTTTTCACTAAAAGTAGATTAAGACATAAATTGATCATAGTTTTTTTTTTTTTTTTTTTATTAATTATTGTCAATTTATGATTAAAATAACTAAATATTAATTAATCACTAATTCCAATACTAACTAATGAAGGGTAAAATTGGAAGAGCACTCTAAGTTAATTTGAAAAATGAAAAATGCCTCGAAAATTAACTTAATATGAAATGGAGGGAGTAATTTTTTTCTCATATACGATTAATTAAAAAACCCATTTTTTTCCTCAATCATATCATATATATATATATATATATAAAAGAGAAACTTAGGCCAGCCTACGTGGCGCCACCACAAATCAGAATTCCCTTTTAATTTATTTATTTACAAAATTAGTCTTCCCTTTCATGAAAAGTTGCGACTTTTATGAAAAGTTGTGACTTTTATGAAAAGTTGTGACTTTAATGAAGAGTTGCGACTTTTATGAAGAGTTGCGACTTTTATAAAGAGTTGCGACTTTTATGAAAAGTTGTGACTTTTATGAAAGGTTGTGACCTTTCCGAAGGGTTGCAACTTTTCCAAATAGTTGTAACCTTTCTGATAAGGCACAATAAATATTTGTTCACACTACCCTTTGTTGTCTATAAATAGATGAATTTTCTCTCATTTAGCACAACGAAAATTCTGAACTTCCTCTTCCTCTTCTTTTTCTTCTTCACAATTAAATATTTGTATACTTTGCTCATGTTGAGTGGCTCACTCACATTATTGCTTATGTTACAGATCCTGATATGTATTTTTACAGTCATTAATTTATAATTTATTTTTACAGTGTTATTAAGGCTAAATGATAAGATATAATGATTTTCATTTTCCTTTACATTATTAATGTTTGTTACTACATAATCTTGTATGTAAGATAATATAATGTTTTAGTTTTAAAGTCTGATAGGTTTTAAGTATTATTTTATAATTCCGTGATATTAAATTTTTGCACAGATAATTTTACTAGTTATTAATAAACTAGAAACAAAAATAAAGGCAAGTTCGGATCCAATATATTTTATTTTAATTTATATAACACAAATAGAACTAGGAGAGTCAATTAAATTTTAAAATATTTTTTGTTGTAAATATTTATACAATATTTTCAATGTATATCCAAATAATATATGTGGCATATGTAATATTTAGAGAGTTCATCAATTTTTAAATTTATTTGTTTAAAAAATTAAAATTGTTAATTATTGTGATTTATGTTGCACATGTGAAATTTGAAGAGTTAATCAATTTTTTAATATATATTTTTAAAAAGACATATACTTGGCATTTCTTAGTTAATATAGTTTTTAAATAATATATATTACCCCTTTTGTCTCGGTTTATATGGCATATGTGAAATTTCAAAAGATAATCAATTTTTAAAATATTTTAAGTCATTAACTATTGAGATTATAGTAATTTTAACGTATTTTTCAAATAAATTATGTTACTCTCTTAGTCCCAATTTATTCTGCAGAATCAAAATTTTGAGAATTAACTAATTTTCTTATAAGTAATTTCTAAATACATGATATACTAAGAAAAAATAAACAAAGAACTGTTGGGTTCAAAAGTGATTAGAGCGTTATGCGGAGTCTTACAATTGTATATCATATGATTGATAAATCAGATGACAAAAACTTGTACTAAAAATCAAAATATTAGTATATGGAATTTGACTAATTGGCCTGCATATTAAAAACTAATAAAAAGACATTAAAACTTTAAAGAGTAAAATCTCTCCATAAACAAGATTCTCTAAACGACTACATTTGTGGATGTTATTATGTTATGTTATTAGAATAGATATCTTCAATTTATAGATATCCAATTTTTTCCTCTAAGAAAAGAATAAATAAAATATGTAAGAGAATTATATTTTCCTTTCAGAAAAAGTAAAAACAATTATGGTAATGCTTTGACTTTTCTTTAAGAAAAAAATAAACTTCAAATAAAATAAGAAAATTAAGGCAAAATCCTAACAAGAACCACTAAATATAAAATAGAGGAAGTCTGAGAAGAAGGACAAATCGATACCCTATAGTTATTACAATTTTATTTTGAATATTACAATTATTCTTGTAGCACCATAGGACTCCATCTCCATTCCTTTGACATTTTAATCCTAAATATAACATTAAGCAACTATCCTCACTAGCATTCTTCCAAAAGTCCAATCTATTAAACAAAAAAAATAAAATCAAACAGAGCAAAAACAAAAAACAAAACCGTCCAAATTTAAGTATATAAATAATTTTAAAAGTAAAATAAAAAGAGATTAATTATTAAATCCTTGCAAACTGTATGGCCTATTTGCTGGTGTGTTTTGACGATAATAATTAATAAAAGTATGTGTCACAAGTTTAGTATGTTCACCAATAAATAAATTTAAAAAGTATTTTAAAGTAATAATTACTGTTTGATCAAAAAATTTAAGAGTGTTTTAAATGCATTTTTTTAAAAATGTTTTTCAAAAAGTATTTTTTAGAAAAATACTAATTATTTTAGCTTTTGAAAAGCAATTTTTACTACTTCCAAGAGTATTTATTTTCTCCAAAAAAGCTTGATCAACACCTCACATTTACAAAATAAATATATTTTACCTCTCAAAAACTTGATCAAATAGACTAGTAATATTTAATATTAATGATTTAGATTCTAATTATTACGTGTATTTTATAATTTTACAATTACTTAACGAGATTGAATAAGTTTGAATAAGCATGGTATTTTTCAAAGTTTTCTTATATTTCATCACTATTTCTCTATTTTCACCGATGCAGCCATTCACTATTATCAACTATAATCACCCAATATCTACAAATCACCATCACCACCGTATTAGGTACTCACTATCATTAGCCACCATTAACAATCATCAATCTTAGCCGCCATTACAATTTACAACTACCAATCAATAACGACAATCACCACAAATACTATTCGATATACATTGCAAACCATTGTTATTAGTTATCACTATCTACTATTGCGATCAACAACAACAATTAAATTGATAGCCACCATTACTACTAGACCACTCAATATCACCACCGTCTCCCAACATAATCTCAATCGGCACCTACCATCATTGCTAATGACTAGGAGTGACAAACGAGCGAGTCGAATATAAGTCGATCAAAAATGAGTTAAATAAAAAAGGATAAAACACTCGACTCAACTAACATTTTAAATAGATAAAACGAGTTACCCAATGAATTATATAGATAAATATGGGTATCCATATTATAGTAGAGATCTTGTCAAAAGCTTTAAAAATAAAATCTTTTTTTAAATTTTTTTTATCACTCCACCCTCCCTATCCCAAAAATATGTAAAAAAAAAAACTATTTGTTCTTTTACAAAAAAAAATTATTTTTTTCACCCAATCCCCCTACCATCCCCCCACCCATAACCCTCCCCCCCCATTTAAAAAAAATGTAATTTTTCTTAAAAAAATTTTTATAAAAAAAAAAAAAACTTTTTTTACCACCCCTAACTCCTAACCCTTCTCACCCACGCCCCCATCCCAATTTTTTTTATTGAAAAAGTCTTTTTTACCACTCCCATTCCAAAAAAAAAATGTAAAGTTTTTTAAAAAAAATTATAAAAAAAAAATATTAATTTTTTTTTACCACCCCACCCCTCGCCCACAATCCCAAAAAGAATGTAAAAAAAGATTAAATTTTTAAAAGTTTTGACCAAATTCTCATTAAAAGTCAATTATTAACTTTAATGAAATGAGTTATTTTATTAAACATTAGTTCAATATCTAATTAGACAAGGATAATTTTGAATTTAAAAATAAATAAATATATAGAATTTAAATTCCACAGCCATATTTAGAAAACTTTTTAGTGTTACATTACTACCATGCGAATCTGAATTAGTGAAGCAAATACATTTTGGACAATGAATAATTAAGAAGAATCCCTTCAACAACAATATAAAGATATTCAGAAGTAAGACTTTTAATTTTATAATTAGACGCTAGACCATTAAAACTCTACATTATTTGGTAAAATCAACTAATTGATTGAAAGGTACTATTTGGTCAACCATTGCCAAAGCTAAAAAAGGAAATTTATAGTCAAAGCAATTACCGTTGTTGAAACAAAGCAAGTACATAATAAAATGTCCTAATGAGATCACTCAATATAATAACATGCTTAATTTTGGTGAATAAGTTGCTAAATATTTGTGTTGTTGATGATAAGGATGCCCTGCTCGTCTTGTTTTAGTGACCAATATTCAACGTACTTGATGTTTCTTTCAAGAATCAATATGCCATTAAGAAAAATTAATGATCATCTTTAGATAGGATTTTCCCAATAACATACTAGGGAAACAAGAGCAAACTCATAGCTGTTGATAAGAAACAGCCACTGAGATTCTTTGATATAATGCTTCATAGTTTTTAGATTAAACGCTAGCATTGCAAAATCATTAAGACCTACAAAAATAAAGTATCTTAGGCACCATGTATTACACATTTCCTCTTAGCAGTAGTGAAGTTTATAACCAAATTCAATATCCAATTATGCAAGAGCATCGAAACGAAAAAAAAAACAAAAACTAAAGCCTCATGCAACTAGATGGATACAAGAAGAATATGCACACAACTAAAATCAGCATTCTTCTACTCTTCCCAGCTCAAAACACATTTTTGGCATCTCAGAGAAGTAGATAACAGAGTACACAAAGCCAGTGATATTTTATATATTAGTAATCTTTAATTCGAATGAGCTTAAATGAAGCAAGATAATAAAGATTCATAGAGTCGCCTCAACTAGCTTGAAGTGAGGCGTGATAGTGGTTGTTCACTGGAAGTCAGTAAGAATGACATAAAGAAAAATCCATCTGCTTAGATACACGAAATTCTGTCAATGGCTACAGATAAATGCGCAAGCATAGTAAGATAGAAAAAGCAAGTGCCGCTGCTGCATCTCAGTAGCAGAGACTGGACTGGAAAAGGAAACATCCATAACTGAGTCCATTAAACAATAACACGATTGCCAATACCGTAATAGATTATCTGCATTTCAAGAACAAGGAAATATTGATTAGATGAGTCAATATCATCTTACCAAAATATTGCGAGTCGAGTCGTTAGAACAAACAGTTCAGGTAAGGACCCAGAAATTGACAATAAAGCTGCCAAGAAAAAACATGAGAACATTCATGACTTGGTAGTTCACCAAGGTGTGTTCAAACAGTCAATTGGAAAGTTTTTGGCAACTAATTTTATTTTCATTTGACAACTCTCTTATTTGCTCACTCTTAGATATTTCAATTATCATATTGAAAATATTTAACGCTCCCTTGCCTTAAGATTCGTTGCTTAACAAGCCTTGACCACTAGACTAAAGGCCTAAAATTGTGAAGATTCACCAAATCCAGCATTAACCCATCCACTCCACCACCAAATCCCCACCCCCATTTCTTTTATAGAGGATCTAAGACTTATCTCATTGGAGTTCTATAGTCAATAGTTGAGAAATTACAGTAATCAAAATTGATAAGCTGTCACATAAGGGAAAACAGAATAGATCAAAGTTAATGACCCTCAATCATGATAAATCTATTTCCATAAATAAATGACCAGCTGTAGTCTACTGATTTCTTATCTGTCTATATATTTTATCCGTCACCTCAGTCAGACATTTTAGATTTTGAAAGCAAATCCAACTATAACGTTAGCAGCAGTACATTCAACCTGATTTGAACTGGAATCATTCGGAACCAGATTTATGGGTAAACAAGGGCCATGTTGCCATTGTGGCATCGAGCGTAAGTTCTATTAACCACCTGTATCCCACCTTTTATGTTTATCAATAATCTCGTGCTTTACAGGATAATTGATTCAGTGATGCTTAGAATTCATGTGCCTGATGTAAGCAAATAAACATTGAAGACTCACATGCCTGAAACACTAAATAACCAAATTTCCCTAAATTGCCGATCTGTTAAACATAAAACATAGCATACTTGAATTTTCTCACCTCTCGAGCCAAATGTTAATTGATTTTCAAAACAGCTCCCCTTAGTCTAACAGGAACTGAGGTCATCTTGGATAAATTGTAGATTTGATCCCCAATTCCTGGCATAGAAGCACATTTTAGACCCTGCTGTCTTCCTCTTCATATTTGGCACCAATGACCCTGCTCCACAACAACTGTTTGTCATTGGCATATCTCCATAACCACTCCATTCTTAGAGCTTTGCTTTGACATTCCAGGTTCTTTATCCCAAGCCTCCATTCTTCTTAGCAGTCATCACAGATTTCTATTTTACCAGGTGGTACCCTTTCTTTTCTTTGTTTCCCTGCCACAAAAACTCTCTCCTAATGTTGTCCAACCTTTTGATAACTCCTGGTGGGATGGGAAATAAAGGCATCAATATAAGTTGTTATAGCATCAAGGACTGAATTAATGAGAGTCGGTCTTCCTCGAAAGGAGAGGTATTGAGTTTTCCACCTAGCTAGCTTTTTTTCACACTCCTCGATCACTCTATCCCATATGTCTATCGATTTAGATTTAGCCCCCAGAGGAAGTCCCAAGTAAATTGTTGGCAGACTGCCAACTTCTCCATCCTGTATAGCAGCTAGCCAGTTCATGTCTTGAAGAGGAAATGATTATATTTTGTTAGAATAGAAATAAGTATTTCCTACTTAGAATAGGAATAGGAATAAGAATAGGAATCCTAGTTAGAAAAGGATTCCAATGTAGTGTCTATAAATAGGGTCTCAATGTAACAATTTAGATACACAATTCAATAATATTTTTTCCATATATTTCTCACATGGTATCAGAGCATCGGTGAGAACAAACAAGTCACTGTCCGGTGGTTGTTGGATCTGATTTGTGTCAATTTTATTTTCTATTTTTTCTTACTGTGGGTGTTGTGGGAAAATCAACACCACCACGAGGCTTGGAAAGCTCCCGTGACCAAACCCCAGCCAGAATCACCGGAAATTATCAACCCACGCGCCGATCGAAGGTTGTAATTTCCGGTGAGATCTGGCTCACGCGCCGGCGCGTGAGGGTGCGTGAGGGCTGTTCCGATCAAATTTTTCGAGAATTTTTTCTTCTGTTGGGGTCATCCAGTATTTCCGATCAGAACCCATTCAGTTTTCTCCAGATCCGATCACCGGAATTAGAGTTCCGGTTATTTTCAGGCAGTTTCCGGCGAAACAGACCACTGTATGGCAGTTTCCGGCAAGTTCCCAGCAAAATCAGAATTTTCAGGCCACTGTGGGCAGATTCCGGCAGCTTCCAAAAATTTCAGACCACTGTAGCAGTTTCCGGCAGTTCCAGCGAGTTTCTTACTCTTTTCTAAGTTACATTTCACTGGACGAGCCTTTCTATTTGTACCAGTTGAGTACGTCTGCGGCGGTCTGCCCTGTACTCGATGATTGAAGGACCTATCGACTTGCATTAACTTCCCGTGGCTAGTAGGGGAAAAAATGTCTTTCGGGTGTGATGTTTTTGGCTCCAAGAATACGGGGATTGGAAGTTCAAGCCTTATAATCACTTCAGAACCATTAATGAGAAGTTCAAACTATTTAGCTTGGATTTCTTCAGTTGAGTTGTGGTGCAAGGGCCAAGGTGTTTGATCACTTAACAAGCAATGCTTGCTTGGTAGATGAAAAGACAAAGTCTAATGATGAAGGTGCAAAAGCCAAAGCACAATGGGAGAAAGTGGATGCCCAATTATGTAGTCTCCTTTGACGCTCTATTGATTCTAAGTTGATGCCCTTGTTTCGCCCATTCCAGACATGTTATTTAGTTTGGGAAAAGGCACGTGCTTTATACACGAATGACATATCTCGATTCTATGATGTGATATCTCGGATGACCAACTTAAAGAAACAAGAATCTGATATGTCTACTTACTTGGGACAAGTACAGACAGTCATGGAGGAATTTGAAACGTTGATGCCTATCACTACAAACGTGGAAAAGCAACAAGAGCAAAGGCAGACATTGTTTCTAGTTCATACACTTGTTGGACTTCCTACTGACCATAACTCTGTGCGTGACTAGATTCTAGCCAGTCCTATGGTTCCCTCAATTGATGAATTATTCTCTCGTCTGCTTCGTCTTGCTGCACCTCCCAGTCACAAATAAGCTTCATCACCCATTGTTGACTCCTCTATTCTCGCATCTCAAGCCATAGAAAAGTGTACATACCAGTCTATGGAGAATCAGCGAGGGGGAGGGCATTTTGGAAAACCTCGATCCAAGTGTAGTCATTGTCAAAAACCTGGACACACTCGTGACATATGTTATATTTTGCATGGTCCACCACCCAGTTATGATCCTATTGTTCTAAAGGAATATAATGAGCTCCTTCGAAATCACACAAGTTAACAAACATCTCTACCAGTAGCATATGGCGCTCAACCTAATCAACCATCCAATAATGCTCATATTGCTCAGACATAATATGATGAGTTCCTTCGGTATCGTGCAAATAAACAAACGTCTCCACATGTAGTTTCGGTTGCACAACCAGATGTTTCTATTGCGGGTAATTCTTTTGCTTGTGTGTCACGATCTAGCACTCTTGGATCATGGGTCATAGACTCAGGGGCTTCTGATCATATCTCTGGTAATAAATCACTTTTATCTGATATTGTTTATTCACAATCTCTTCCAACTATTACTTCAGCTAATGGGATCCAAACAAAAGCAAAAGGGGTTGGAAAAGCCAAACCCGTATCTTCTGTCACCCTAGACTCTGTTCTTTATGTCTCTGGTTCTCCTTTTAATCTAGCATCTGCTAGTCGTTTGACGAAAGCTCTACATTGTAGCATAACTTTTTGTGATGATTTTTTTCTCATGCAGGACCGCAGTACGGGACAGATAATTGGAACAGGACATGAATCACAAGGCCTTTACTATCTTACCTCTTCAAATTCCTTAAAAGCATGCTCCGTTACAGATTCCCCAGATCTAATTCACAAATGTTTGGGATATCCAAGTCTATCCAAACTGCAAAAGAACAGGTGAAGCAATTTCTCATTCTGGATGGAGGCAGGCTATGGTTGATGAGATGTCTGCTTTGCATAAGAGTGGTACTTGGGAGCTTGTCTCCCTTCCTGCAGGTAAATCTACTGTTGGTTGTCGTTGGGTTTATGCTGTCAAAATTGGTCCAGACAGTCAGGTTGATCGACTTAAGGCTCGCCTTGTTGCCAAAGGGTATACTCAAATATTTGGGCTAGATTATAGTGACACTTTCGCTCCTGTGGCTAAAATAGCATTTGTCTGTCTTTCTCTATCTATGGTTGTCGTTCGTCATTGGCCTCTTCATCAGTTGGACATTAAGAATGTTTTTCTGCATGGTGATCTTGAGAAAGAAGTCTATATGGAGCAACCACTAGGTTTTGTTGCTAGGGGGAGTCTAGTAGCCTTGTATGTCGATTGCGTAGGTCACTCTATGGTCTGAAACAGTCTCCTCGAGCTTGGTTTGGGAAGTTCAGCACAATAATTCAGCAGTTTGGTATGACTCGTAGTGGAGCTGATCACTCTGTGCTTTATCGGCATTCTGCACCAAGTTGATGTATCTATTTAGTTGTTTACGTTGATGATATTGTTATCACAGGTAATGATCAAGATGGTATCACCGATTTGAAGCAACATCTCTTTAAGCACTTACTGACTAAAGACCTTGGCAGATTGAAGTATTTTCTAGGTATTGAGGTTGCTCAGTCTAGATCAGGTATTGTTATTTCTCAACGCAAGTATGCCTTAGACATTCTTGAAGAGACAGGAATGATGGGATGTAGACCTATTGACACTCCTATGGATCCGAATGTTAAACTCCTTCCAAGACAGGGGGAGCCACTTAGTAATCGTGAAAGGTATAGACGACTTGTTGGAAAGTTGAATTATCTCACGGTGACTAGACCTGACATCTCTTTTCCTGTGAGTGTTGTAAGTCAGTTTATGACTTCCCCTTGTGATAGTCATTGGGAAGCAGTTGTTCGTATTCTGCGATATATAAAGTCGGCTCCCGATAAAGGACTACTCTTTGAGGATCAAGGTCATGAGCATATCATTGGATTTACATACGCTGATTGGGCAGGATCATCCTCTGACAGACATTCGACATCCGGATATTGTGTTTTAGTAGGAGGTAATTTGGTGTCGTGGAAGAGTAAGAAACATAATGTGGTTGCTCGATCTAGTGCAGAATCAAAATATCGAGCAATGACGACAGCAACTTGTGAGCTAGTTTGGATCAAACAGTTGCTGGGAGAACTAAAATTTGACAAAATTGATCAAATGGAACTTGTGTGTGATAATCAAGCGGCTCTTCATATCGCATCAAATCCAGTGTTTCATGAAAGGACTAAGCACATTGAAATTGACTGTCACTTTGTCAGAGAAATGATACACTCATGAAATATTGTTACGAAATTTGTGAAGTCAAATGATCAGCTTGCAAATATCTTCACCAAGTCCTTCACATGTCCTCGTATTAATTACATATGATTTGTATGCACCAGCTTGAGGGGGAGTGTTAGAATATAAATAAGTATTTCCTACTTAGAATAGGAATAGGAATAGGAATAAGAACAGGAATCCTAGTTAGAAAAGGATTCCAATGTAGTGTCTATAAATAAGGTCTCAATGTAACAATTTAGATACACAATTCAATAATATTTTTCCCATATATTTCTCACAATATCAAGCATAGGTTCAGCAGCATCATCCTCAGACAAATACATGCAAATGGAAGAAACCAATGGTAAAACAAATTCACTTATATATACATGATGGACTTAACCTCCACCATCTCTTTTCACTCTTGCTGCCTCCTCTCCTAGTCCAGCTCTTTAACAACTCTAAAGTATGTTCTGGCATTGTCCAGTTAAGACTAGAGATGCTGAGAAACAAATTCCAGATTTGCTTAGTAAATTACAATGCAAGAATAGGTGGCTGTCAGTTTCTCTTGTCAAATTTCATAAAAAGCACCTAGGGACCAGCTGTCTACCTTTATTCTGTAGTACTTCCTGTGTTAAACATGCCCTCTTTATCACTAGCCAAGTGAGACATTTCACTTTTGTAAGAATGTCTGTTATATGCCTAGAAATCCAATAATGCCCATATTTAAGCTAAGTTTGAATTCAATATGTAACGTTTATAGTCTTATCGAGTCTTTTGGTTGTGTATGAGCTAACCAACATGATTAGTTGTGTAGGTGAGCTTAATTGGAGAAACAAGCTCGAAAATGGACAATGGGAAACACAAAAGATCCGAGTCGAAAAGAAGCAAGGAAGATTAAAGAATGCCATTCAAGGCATCTCCATATCCTCTCCGCGACCTCTCCGCATCGCGGAGAGGAATTTTAGTTTGGCTCGTGAAATGGTGAATTGAGGCAGAGCCCTCCGTGTAGCAGTCGCGTCGCGGAGGGGTGCATTTTCTCGCACATCGAATTATAGATGTGCCTCCGCGTCGCGGAGAGGGTTAAAAAATTAATTAGCGAGAAGCGACTTCGAGGTAGAGCACTCCGTAGAGTGCCCGCGTCGCGGAGAGGTGAAATTTTGCGCGAATGGGAATTTAAAGATGCCTCCGCATCGCGCTCCTAAGTCCCAGTTTTGGCCGTTTCGCTTCTAGTATAAATAGTTAAATATTTTATTTTATTAAGTATTCTTTTTCTGGGTTTTGAAAAACGACGATTTGGGATAACGTTTTCACCATTTTTAGGGTTCTTTCCTTAACTCTTTTCCTTTCGATCTCTTTATGTTTATTGAACATTGCTTGATTGTATCTTGGATTATGAGTAGCTACATACCCTAGTTCTAGGTTGTGGCTATGAGATGATTGTAATCTAATAAATTTTCATTGGGTGAATGTCAATTATCATATGAATCTTTCTTATGTTCTTGCTTTTCGTATTTCATGACTAATCACCATTGAAATAAATACATTGTCTAAATTAAACTCGGAAGAGGAATAAGAGGATAGAATGTGGGACATAAGGAGCATGATTAATTCTAAATAACTAGGGTTAATTTGTATCTAGGATAGGGATATACCTAGAAACCATGCTTGGGTCACTGTAAAGGAAGAAATCGTAATGCTCGGTACTTAATCCATCCTATCCCCGCTCAACGATGTAGTTAGGGTGTTATTTATTGTAGGCGATTAGAGGTCGGGAGACCATGATCATACATTTAACCCTGTGATTCATTGATTCGATAGTTGATAAATACCCATATAAATGATATTGATTGCATGAATCCTGATAAAAGCTGCAGCCCTGGACTTAATCCAATCATTGTTTTTTAAACCCTTGAAATTAAATCGCGTTTGTTACATTTTGTTGAATTCTTAGAAGTAGAAATTAAATCACTTTTGAAATCTTGAATACACTTGTGTTTAGCTGAGAGTTAGAGAAATTGAGTGATTCTAAGCGTAGGTCCCTGTGGGTACGATACCCGGCTCTTAAAAAGAGCCACTTTAATACTTGAACGACCACGTGCACTTGCGTGTGCGATTTTGACGCAACAATGTCCCAATTCCAGAAATGGTTCCAGAGATGTTTTGGATCCCCAGCTATCAGCTGGAGACCTCTTCTGTAGACACTGCTAACTGAATAAAGACCACTTTTTTAAATGATTCCACAACATCTTGTCTGTGGAAATTGTATCCATACTCATTCCACCTATCTTCCCGAGTAACTCTGCAACCCTTTCCACATCCCAATCATTTACAAGTATTCTAAAGGCTAAATCCCATCCCTGTTCTGGCCCAACAGACCCCTACATTAGCATCAAGAATCACACAAATTTGGAAGAGATTCCTAAGAGGGAATTGTTCTATCCAGAAATCCTTCCAGAATCTTGTTTTACTGTCATTTCCACTTTGATATATAAGTCTGCCTTTATTTGAGGCCACAAACTTCTGATTATTCTCCATAGTCCCACACCCAGTCAGGTTCAACTGTGTTCTCTGTACACCATGGGGTTAGCTCACCAAACTCAGCTTTAATCACCTCTTTCAAGAAAGCATTTCTCTCCTCAATGTACCTCCACATCGACTTCTTCAGAAGACTTTCATTTTGCAATCTCAAATTTCTAATCCACCCCCCACCCCACCCCCAGTCTTTGTTAAGAAGTACAGTCTTCCAATTTACCACCGGAGAGGAGTTCAGATGCCCTGAAGGGACCTCCAAAGGTTTATCTTGGAGTCCATATCTGGGAGCGACAAGGATTTGTAAGATATTATCTAGGCCGTGTCCTGAATCAATTCCTTTCTTAAGCGTAAGGGTTATAAGAAAGTGGAAAACTAATATATATAACCATACAAATTTTTATAACAGTTCACCCCCCACTCCCACACACACAAAAAAAAAAGATCTATTGTGTTGGTACCTTATTGTTTTATGTGCACTAACGTTCACCTTCTTTTTGGAGAAGCAGACAAAGATCCTCACTTGAATCCTGACAGTGTCCCAAGAAGAAAGAGATCAAAGCTTAGACAACGTATTTTGTCACCTGCTCAAAGACTCCAGAGGACACTTGATAACAATCTCCAGGCACCAGACTTTGAAATAATATCTGACGGAGATGAACCTGTTACTCTAATTTATGCAAGGAACAAATACATTCCTCCTGGTCTTGGAGCTATGCTGCTAGTATCACCAACTACTACTACAGAACGCTCGACGCCTCTATCAGCAATGGCAGTTCCTCCTAATGAGATTGGTCATGAACCTATGCTGCTAGTATCACCAACTACTACTGTAGAACGCTCGACGCCTCAATCAGCAATGGCAGAAGATACTGTTTCTTGCTCAATGGATGTTTCTAAATAAAATTCATCTATAAGTGAATTTTTAGATGCATGCATAACATTCAAGTTGGTATGTGAATCCAGCTCTTATTGTCTAGATAGTGCAATGTTGGCAAAATACAATTTGGGCTTTCCAACTTTACAGATTTCCCCAACAGTCTGGGTGTTTTGAGACCATCTAGTTTGTCTTGTTCAGGATATTTATAGTTTCTTCCGTTTTAATGGATTGAATTTTTAGACACGTCAATTCTGCTTTTTAGATGCATTTAATATGTCAATTCCAAAGTCTATCATGCGTGCTTACCTACAAGTTTGTCAGTTTGTGTGGACTCACTGGTAGACTAAAATTATAACATCACAAAGGCAATTTGACTTGCATATGCTTGACATTACAACTGCAATGTAGTTGTAATGTCTTGCATTGTACTTGTTTCAGGAGAAACAACAATGTACTAGATCATGTGGCTATGCAAAATGAAACTACTAGAAATGAGGATGGAAAAGCAAATGCATGTGATAATAGACTCGCACCACATCATATGAATACTACATCAAGGGTAAGTCAATAAATTGTTCTAAAAAATGCTGTGGCTATTGAATTTTCATCTGTATATGGAGATGAACATCTTATTATTGAAGAAATAGGTATATCATCCTCCGGATATGGTATGCTCAACCAAAAAAAGTTTAAAAATAAGTCTACCAAAAAGTCTCTTCGATCTCCTTCTAAGTTGTTAGGACAAGTCGATAAGACACTACACCTTCCAAATAATAGCTACACTAAAAGAGATGCTAGAGAGCCATTATTAAATAATCCGAGAGCAATTATCATAAAGATAAATGAAGCATGATGAGCTTAAATGAAGCAAGATAAGAAAGATTCATAGAGTTGCCCCAACTAGCTTGAAGTGAGGCATGATAGTGGTTGTGATTTGGAAGTCAGTAAGAATAAAATAAAGAAAAATCCATCTGCTTAGATACACAAAATTCTGTCAATGGCGGCAGATGAATACTCAAGCATAGTAAGATAGAAAAAATAAGTGCCGCTGCTGCATCTCAGTAGCAGGGACTGGCCTGGAAAAGGAATCATCCATAACTAAGTCCATTAAACAATAAAACGGTTGCCAAGACCGTAATAGATTATCTGCATTTCAAGAACAAGGAAATATTGTTCAATGAGTCAATATCATCTTACCAAAATATTGCGAGTCGAGTCTTCAGGACTAACAGTTGAGATAAGGACCTCTAAAGTTGAAGATAAAAGTTCCAAGAAAAAGCATGAGAACATTCATGATTTGAAAGCTCACTAAGGTGTGTTCAAACCGTTAATTGGGAAGTTTTTGGCGACTAATTTTCTTTTCACTTGGTTATTTGGCAACTATCTTATTTGCTCACTCTTAGATATTTCAGTTATCATATTGAAAATATTTAACGCTCCCTTGCCTTAAGATTCGTTGCTTAACAAGCCTTGACCACTAGACTAAAGGCCTAAAATTATGAAGGTTCACCAAATCCAGCATTCACCCCCAAATCCCCACCCCCATTTTTTAATAGAGAATCTAAGACTTCTCTCATTGGAGTTCTATTGTCAATAATTGAGAAATTACAGTAATCAAAATTGATGAGCTGTCACATAAAGGAAAACAGAGCCCCCAAGGCCTAGCTCGAGTGGCAAAAGGTGGAGGATTTGTGGCTTAGGTCGCAGGTTCAAGCCCCATACCATGCAAAGTGAAGCCCGATATTTAAGTGGAGAAGGGTAGAGGGGCGGGCCCATTATCCACCGAGTTTAGATGACTGTGATTGGTCCAAAGGGTGGGTCACAAACGGATTTCTCGGTTATCAAAAAAAAAAAAAAAGGGAAAACAGAATAGATCAAAGTTAATGACCCTATATCATGATTAATCTATTTCCATAAATAAATGACCAGCTGTAGTCTAGTGATTTCATATCTGTCTATATATTTTATCTGTCGCCTCAGTCAGACATATTTCGATTTTGAAAGCAAATCCAACTCTAACGTTAGCAGCAGTACATTCAACCTGATTTGAACTGGAATCATTCAGAACCAGATTTTATGGGTAAACAAGGGCCATGTTGCCATTGTGGCATCGAGCGTAAGTTCTATTAAACACCTATATTCCACCTTTTATGTTTATCAATAATCTCGTGCTTTACAGGATAATTGATTCAGTGATGCTTAGAATTTATGTGCCTGATGTTAAGCAAATAAACTTTGAAGACTCACATGCCTGAAACAGTAAATAATCAAATTTCCCTAAATTGCCGATCTGTTAAACATAAAACATAGCGTACTTGAATTTTCTCACCTCTCGAGCCAAATGCTAATTGATTTTCAAAACAGCTCCCCTTAGTCTAACAGGAACTGAGGTCATCTTGGATAAATTGTAGATTTGGTCCCCAATCCCTGGCATAGATGCACATTTTAGACCCTGCTGTCTTCCGCTTCATATTTGGCACCAATGACCCTGCTCCACAACAACTGTCTGTCATTGGCATATCTCCATAACCACTCCATTCTTAGAGCTTTGCTTTGAAATTTCAGATTCTTTATCCCAATCCCCCATTATTCTTAGCAGTCATCACAGATTTCTATTTTACCAGGTGGTACCCTTTCTATTCTTTGTTTCCCTGCAACAAAAACTCTCTCCTAATGTTGTCCAACCTTTTGATAACCCCTGGTGGGATGGGAAATAAAGGCATCATATAAGTTGGTAAAGTATCAAGGACTGAATTAATGAGAGTCAGTCTTCCTCTAAGGAGAGGTATTGAGGTTTCCACCTGGCTAGCATTTTTTCAAACTTCTTTATCACTCTATCCCATATTTCTATATATTTAGATTTATCCCCCAGAGGTAGTCCCAAGTAAATTGTTGGCAGACTGCCAAATACTCCATCATGAATAGGAGCTAGCAAGTTCATGTTGATGACTTCATTTATACGATACATTAGGCTCTTTCTCTAAAATCTATGTTGCTTGGACTCTCTGAAATTGTTGCCGCACCCGTGTCGAATTCTCCAAATGCACTACTTTTGGAGTATCCGACATGGTACCTCTTGACATTTTTGAAAAATCTGAGCAACATAGACTATAATACCTATTCCATTTCTACTCCTCAAACTTCCTGAGTACCTTAACTTGAACCCGCCTATATCCCTAGTCTTAGTTCCTACTCATAAGGTGTCCTAAACACAAGGTATATTGATCCTCCTTCTCTTTCTTATAATCACCAACTCTATTGACGTCCTCGCCAATATCCCTATGTTCCAAGACAGAACTCACAACCTAGGAGTTCCCTTGGTACCCCTACCACCCCTGCCCTCACCCCAAATCATTGACATGACTTTTAACTACCACCTATTGAAGCCACTAATGCAAGTTATAGAATAATCAAGTGGGGCAACCCGTAACGTCAAAACCCCTAAATCCAAAAGTGGCAGTCACACAATACAATGAAGAAAATAAAAAATAGCAACAGCAAAGATACCAGTTCAAAGTAGGAACCAAGAAAATGTAGTAATATTCATAAACAATCATATCAGATTTAAGGAAATCAGTTAGCAATCAAGCAATAATAAGGGTCTGAACAATCTCTCAAGGAAAAATCAGGTCTAGATAAGACAGGAAAATATATAAAAGGTGTGGTGGATCATACCTAGGAGTTGATGGGGATAAAAAATACTATGGACTGATTTTCCGAAATCCAGCAAGCTCCGATACTCCTTTGGTCTATCGGTCGTCGGTCATTAGGATGGGGTTGCTGGATTCTTGCTGACCGGTGGTGGCAGTGCAACCAAAAAAAAACAGAGAAAGGGAGAAAAAAGAGGGCAGTGGGATTTCATACATGGTCGCCGGTGGTGGAGAGTGGTCAGGCCAGCAGCTTGCAGTGCAGGAGAGTAGTGGGTGATCCGCTTGGTGTGGGGGGGCGGTGTTGAGCTCTAGAGAAAAAGACAGTCCCTGTTGAATATTATACAGTTAACCACTGTCAGATTAGTTGATAGCGCTCCTCCTTAAAATATCATGCAAAGAAATGCAGTCTGCCAAGAGGTTAACTATTTTGCATGGTTCCTTAACACAACAAGCAAATCCTTTTCAATCTTTCCACCATCAAGCTCGTTCAACTATGCTGTATGGTGCCATAAAATGGTGATGAAAATGTGTGTATAAAATCAGTTGACACATCCTAAAAGTCTATATATGTTTCACAGAAAGATATTTCCTCTTGTTTTGCCAAAGATATTCCCCGCTATACACACTCTAGTTTCGTGACGCTTTTGTTCTCTTGCAGTATATTCTAAACCTTTTACAGAAAATCTTAATTGTCACTGATCATTGTGCTTTAGTTCCTGAGATAAGTTACCTGTAAGATTTTATTCATATTTTGTCCCATTTAAATGCTAATTAATTGTGAACTCAAACAGAAACCCCCCTATGGAGACCTGGGCCAACTGCAAAACCAGTGCTCTGCAATGCATGTGGATTAAGATGGCGAACTAAAGAGACACTAGATGACTATGTTCCCAAGCATGCAAGCACAGAGTTACCTTCTGAGATGACGCTGGAAGTTGGCGAAGAGGTTTCTGGACAGGATGGCTCTTCAGCTTGTCTTGAAGAGGAAATGATTAACATATCAAGCTTAGGTTCAGCAGGATCATCCCCAGACAAATGCATGCAAATGGAAGAAACAAATGGTAAAAATATTTCACTTATATATACATGATGGACTTAATCTCCATCATCTCTTTTGACTCTTGCTACTTCCTCTCCTACCCAGCTCTTTAACAACTTTAAAGTATGTTCTGGCATTGTCAGTGTAGTCAAAGGCGCGCTTAAGCCTGGAAGCGTATCGTGACCTTTCCCTCGTTTTTTGTGTGCTTTAGTGTCGTCATCAAGGTTCTAAGGCAAACTTTTCCTTGCCAATGAACCTCTTATGAAGAAGTGACACTAAGCAATTGATATTTTACTTTATCATAATTGTTTTTCAATTTCTTTGGTCATATATTTGTAATTCATGTTTATAATTATTAGACTTGGACTAAACATATATATTTGTATTTTTTTTTCTCCCTTTGCACCTTTTTTCATCAAAGTCCACGTTTTATTTGCGTTTAAAGCCCCAACATACCTTAGAGCTTTTTTGCGCTTTTCTCCTTTGATAACAATGGGCATTGTCCAGTTCAGACTAGAGATGCTGAGAAACAAATTCCAGATTTGCTTCGTAAATTACAATGCAAGAATAAGTGGCTGTCAATTTCTTTTGTCAAATTGCATAAAAAGCACCTAGGGACCAGCTGTATGCCCTTCTTCTGTAGTACTTCCTGTGTTAAACATGCCCTCGTTATCACAAGCCAAGTGAGACATATCACTATTGTAGGAATGTCCCCACTCCAGGAATAGTTCCAGAGATGTTTTGGATCCCCAGCCATCAGCTGGAGACCTCTTCTGTAGACACTGCTAACTGAAAATGACCACTTTTTTTAATGCTTCCACAGCATCTTGTCTGAGGAAATTGTATCCATACTCATTCCACCTATCTTCCCTAGTAACTGTACAACCCTTTCCACCTCCCAATCATTTACAAGTCTTCTGAAGGCTAAATCCCATCCCTGTTCTGGCCCAACAGGCAACTACATTAGCATCAAGAATCACACAAATTTGGAAGAGATTCCTAAGAGGGAATTGTTCTATCCAGGAATCCTTCCAGAATCTTGTTTTACTGTCATTTCCCACTGTGATATAAAAGTCTGCTTTCATTTGAGGCCACAAACTTGTGATTGTTCTCCATACTCCCACACCCCGTAAGGTTCAACTGTGTTCTCTGTACACCATGGGGTTAGCTCACCATACTCAGCTTTAACCTCTTTCCCGAAAGCATTTCCCTCCTCAATGTACCTCCACAACGACTTCAGAAGAAGACTTTCATTTTGCAATCTCAAATTTCAAATCCCCCCCCCTGTCTTTTTTAAGGAGAACAGTCTACCAGTTTACCACCGAAGAGGAGTTTAGATCCCCTGAAGGGACCTCTAAAGGTTTATCTTGGAGTCCATATCTGGGAGCGACAAGGAATTGTAAGATAGTATCTAGGTCGTGTCCTGAATCAAATCCTTTCTTAAGTGTATGGGTTATAAGAAAGTGGAAAACTAATATATTTAACCATACAAATTTTTGTAACAGCTTACCCCCCACTCCCACACACAAAAAAAGAAGATAATATCAATTGTAGTAGTACCTTATTGTTTTATGTGCACTAATGTTCACCATCTTTTTGGAGAAGCAGACAAAGATCCTCACTTGAATCCTGACAGTGTCCAAAGAAGAAAGATATCAAAGCTTAGACATAGCATTTTGTCACCTGCTCAAATTCAGAGGACACTTGATAACAATCTCCAGGGACCAGACTTTGAAATAATATCTGACGGAGATGAACCTGTTACTCTAATATATGCAAGGAACAAATACATTCCTCCTAATGAGATTGGTCTTGGAGCTATGCTGCTAGTATCACCAACTACTACTACAGAACGCTTTACGCCTATATCAGCAATGGCAGTTCCTCCTAATGAGATTGGTCATGAACCTATGCTGCTAGTATCACCAACTACTACTATAGAACGCTTGACGCCTCAATCAGCAATGGCAGAAGATACTGTCTCTTGCTCAGTGGATGTTTCTAAATAAAATTCATCTATAAGTGAATTTTTAGATGCATGCATAATATTTAAGCAGGTATGTGAAGCCAGCTCTTATTGTCTAGCTAGTGCAATGTTGGCTAAAAACAATTTGGGCTTTCCAACTTTACAGATTTCCCCAACAGACCCGCGCAACAGTATGGGTGTTTTGAGACCATCTAGTTTATCTTGTTCTGGATATTTGTAGTTTCTTCCGTTTTATTGGATGGAATTTTTAGACATGTCAATTCTGCTTTTTGTATGCATTTAATATGTCAATTCCGATGTCTATAACGCTTGCTTACCTACAAGTTTGTCAGTTTGTGCGGACTACACGGTAGACTAAAATTGTAACATCACAAAGTCCATTTGACATACATATGCTTGGCATTATAACTGTAATGTCTTGCATTGTACTTGTTTCAGGAGAAACAACAATGTACTAGATCATGTGACTATGCAAAATGAAACTACTGGAAATGAGGATGGAAAAGCAAATGCATGTGATAATAGACTCGCACCACATCATATGAATACTACATCAAGGGTATGTCAATAAATTGTTCTAAAAAATGCAGTGGCTATTGAATTTTCATCTGTATATGGAGATGAACATCTTATTATTGAAGAAATAGGTATATCAGCCTCCGGATAAGGTATGCTCAACCAAAAAAAGTTTAAAAATAAGTCTACCAAAAAGTCTCTTCGATCTCCTTCTAAGTTATTAGGACAAGTCGATAAGACACTACACCTTCCAAATAATAGCTATACACTAAAAGAGATGCTAGAGAGCCATTATTAAATAATCCGAGAGCAATGGAGACCGAGAATAATTTAGTACTGAGTTTCATTTATGCCCCCAAGTGGCAACATAGCACTCTTCAAAATAGATTTATACTTTTATATTACTTAGTAGACTTTGAAGTAATAAGTAGACATCGTAAAAGTTAAACGACAACACTCCTTTTGTGACATTCCTGATTCCACCACTTATATTGCTACTCTAGCAACAAATATTGCAGAAACCAAAACAATGGATTAACTATTCACAACCATAAAACTTTCTTAGAAGGCGGCCACGAAGTACTAAAACAAAAGAAAGGGGCGAAGAGAGTGAAATGTATTACTCCTTAGAAATGGAAAATGGGACGTGGGACGTGGGAAAAAATGTGAAACGTCAAAATCTGTCATTCTGTTGATCAGTGGCAGAGCAATGTAAGTAATGATAGCTGAAAAAGGAAACAGTGGGCATTATTCATGGGACTGGATAAGCATATCTTAGGCTCCGGAGCATCATAAAACTGAAAAAGGCTACTTATGGGTTGTACTTTCGTATTCTTAGTTTTGTTTGAAACATAGGATGCTTAATATACAATTTTATGCCTAAAAAGAAATTTAAAAATGGTGGAGCGAAGATTTTCTACAATATACTCAAGTACAAGAATGAATGTTGATGGAAGGAACATAACATGATAGCTTAACACAAAGCTTGCAACTGTGGATTTCAAAGTCAAAAAATACACCTTGTTGTCTTTCGGTTAAACTTTCCTTCTTTAACGGTAAGCTTATTGATGTATTTTTTATTTAAGGTATATGCTTGTGAAGTTACAACTACATCCCGAGTAGACGATATAGGATGCTTATGGGTTGTACCTTCGTATTCTTAATTTTGTTTGAAACATAGGATGCTTAATCTACAAAGTTAATTATTTCGCCAAAAGGGAAGTAGAATTTATGGGAGATACAATTTTATGCCAAAAAAGAAAAAGAAAAATGGTGGAGTGAAGATTTTCTACTATATACTCAAGTACAAGAATGAATCTTGATGGAAGGAACATAACATGATAGCTTAACACAAAACTTGCAACTGAGGATTCCAAAGTCAAAAAATACACCTTCTTGTTGCCTTTCGGTTTAACTTCCCTTCTTTATCGGCAGGCCTATTTCTGTATTTTTGCTTTAGGTGTATGCTTGTGAAGTTACAACTACATCTAGAGTAGACGATATAGAAAGTAGCTAATGGACATGTACTTTCACTAATATTGTTGTTCCACACACCATATAAAATCCTTTTACTTGTCAAAATAATCATTATACATCAACAGCAAAACATATGATTTTAAAAAGTAACAATCAAGTCATCTTGGTTTCCTAAAATGACACTTATTTCATACCAACTTTGAAAGGCTAAAACGACATTTAAAATGGACCATTTATTTTCTTTTTTCTTCATAGTGCTATTTCTTTAATAAGGTAAACTTAACACTTACCACCACCACCACCACAACTAAACCCCATACCCAAGAGCCCAATAATGACTCTTTTTCTCACATTGCACCATCAGTGACTCAAACCTCATGTTATATATAAAGGTGGAGGTTCCTTACCACTAGACCATCCCTCCCTGTCACATTTATATACTACTTATATAAGAGCTTTTAGGAGTTATATGTTACGTGCAGTAGTCAAATTCCATAATCCAATGTTGCTCTCTTCCAGTCACACCTCATTTTTAACATTTAAGTCCTTCTATGCCATTGCATTAAAATGTTTTCCGAATGTATGAGCTCACATGCAAGCCTCACTTCTATCATGAGAACACAATTGACAGGATTAACTCAAGGAAGGATACATCTACATTGTCGTTGACATGTATGGCTATTTCATCAAAAAACTAAAGTCGTTAGAGATAGCACAATTTTATTTCCTTAAATTAAGTCTTGATCCACTCTTTTTCCTATTCAAAGAGCATCTCCCTGGCTCTGTGTTTTCACATTGAGAATTATTTTTAGATGACGAAATGTCAAAAGGGTTCGACCCCCTCACGTGTGGGCTCCGAAGCACATGGAATATTTGAATTATGGGTGACAATAAGACTCAGATATTGAATCTTTGTCCACTCTAATACCATATTAAAGAACTCATCTGAAAACTTAAATTGTTAAAGCAAGTGCACTTTTATTTATTTAAAGCAACATAATAGCCTGAATTTTTCTAAAAGCCTCACACGACAAAATATTAGGAGCACAAGAATCAAAGACTGCAGATCTTTTAGAACATGAATAAGTTTATACAATCCAATTAGAATAGAAATAGGTTTATACAATCTTATTAGAATAGGAATAGGTTTATACAATCCTATTTAGAATAGAAATAGAAATAGTAAATAGTATCCTACTTGGTAAATGATTGTATTCTAGTGTTTGTCTCAATGTAATAATGTAGACACAACAACAATTCAATAATATTTTTTTCAATAATTCTCACATGGTATCAAAGCCTCTACGATCTTGGTAGAAAATCAAAGAATTTTTGTTGCCGGCAGGTGGCTATTACCCATATATGCCGCCCGTCTGGCCAATAATTATGTTAACAAAAGTGACATCAATGATATAAGCATGAACCCCATATTTAGAGAAAGAAAACTCAGTCAGACAAGTCATCGTGCGTCAATTTCCGATGAGTGTTTTGTGTCAACCCATATCCGTTGGTATTTGTGTAGCACCGTGCTATCTTTTCGCTGACTACTTTTTCATATTCAATTTTTTTAGCACCGTGCCATCATTTCGGTGACTACTTTCTATATCTATTTTGTGTAGCACCGTGCCATCTTTCTGATGACTACTTTTTTATATTTAATTTGTGTAGCACCGTGCAATTCTTCCGGTGACTACCTTTTTTTGCATATTTGATTTATGTAGCACTGTGCATCTCTCCAAACTACTTTTCATATTCAATTTGCATATAATCGTGGATTTTTCCGAACTACTTTCTCATATATAAGTTGCATAGCACCGTGTCTTTTCAGTGACTCCTCAGATTTGATATGCGTAGTTCCATTCGTCTTTACGATGACTCCTCAAATCTGATTTACGTAGAGTTGTGCCATCATTCCGACCCTACTCATATTATTTCTCTTCTTCAATAGGGTCGTGGCATCAATCCGACCTTGTATTTTCTAGTTGGATCGTGCTACCATTCCGATCCTACCCATATAATATTATTTGTTAGATTGTGACCACTTTTAACCATCAAATCTAATACTCCAATTTTTCAGTGACTTTCTTGTTTAATATCGACTCATCTATTGATTCCAGCATGATCCATATACTTTATACTAGACTTTGAGCACTTTGTAGCTCAAGGGGAGTTTAGTAGCCTTGTATGTCGATTATGTAAGTCACTGTATGGTCTGAAACAGTCTTTGCAAGTTTGGTTTAGGAAGTACATTTTATCACGCTGTGTTTTATTGACATTATGCATCAAATTAAGTATTTCATGAGAAGATTAAGCACATTGAGATTGACTGTCAATATGAATCAAATCCAGTATTTAATGAGAAGACCAGCACATTGAGATTGAATGTCAATTTTGTGAAGTTGACTAATCAAATTGCAATAGTCTCACCAAGCCCCTCATCGGTCCCCGTATTAATTACATTTGTAACAAGCTAGGTACATGAATTGTACGCACTAGCTTAAGGGGGAGTGTTAGAACATAAATAGGTTTATACAATCCTATTAGAATAAGAATAAGTTTATACAATCCTATTAGAATAGGAATAGGTTTATACAATTCAATTTAGAATAGGAATAGGAATACAAATAGAAATAGAAATAGTAAATAGTATCCTACTTGGTAAAAAATTATACTCTAGTGTCTATAAATAGGGTCTCAATGTAATAATGTAGACACAACAACAATTCAATAATATTCTTTTTCAATATTTCTCTCAATTGAGACAACATTCCTCCATGTGATATCAAATTCACTTTGTCCCATTTCATCGCATTAAGTCATCATTTAAGTGCTACAACTCAATGCAATAAAGTCTAGCTTAAACCAATTTATCATCAAAAAATACATGTTACGGTTATAACCTTATCATCATAAAAAATCAACCATTGTCTTTTCATCACTACTAATATCTACAAATTAATTACTTCTTGAAGTGACAAAAGATGTTCTCTTTAGCTTAATATATTTTCTATCCCTTTGATTCCAATATTTTAGTTGTATTGTCTTAACATGTACATTGATAGTGCAATATTATCCAAAGTATGTACAAAACTAAATGATATGACAAGTTTTAGTATGATTGCAAGTATCGCGATGAGTCATGGTAACCATGCTTGTTCAACCTGATAAAAGAAAATAGTAATCAGATAACCCCCACAGCCAAAAATAGTGCAAACACGGAGATTTGAAATTAGTGCTAGAAAGTAATCGTAAAAAGCATTTCAAAGTTAAGAGAATATGAGGCTACTCTATTTTAGTAACCTTACCATTATGTCAACTAAGACTACAATCATAAGGAAAGATCCAACAATTTATCCGTAACTCCTCCATGTTTTTGTTTGTTCCACTTCATTGCTCTTTTCTTTTTCGTCAAGTAACTGAATCTATGTTTCCTTCCTTTGCATCTGTTGCAAATAACACATCTACTTCTGTCCCATTTCCTCTTAATCTCTTGGGTAACTTATCCCTCCATCAAAATAAAAATGTAATTAAGAGGTTATATTTATATCCTTCGAGTATAAACATATTGATACTTGAAACTGCACAACTGAGTCCATCTGGAAGATCAGCACCTAAAATCCTAAATGAGCAAAATGAATCATGTGTACTAACTGCCAGAAAACTAAATAAAAAATCTTCTAGTTAAGATAACAGCTGCATTATTAATCATCCCGTTTGTGAGGTGTTTCCATTCATTCCAATAAACTGAAACAGAAAATGTGGAAAGCACCCGAAGTAGTAAACAACTAATAGACTCTCACACGGAGGTAGAGACACAATTTGATCTGTTGAAACACAATTCAACAATCAGTTTATTTATTTCTACGGATGCAATACACTTCTTAATTTTAAGAAACTTCTTCTTCCAAACATCTCTTTGGCTTTTATCTAAGAATTGACATGCCACCGCTGTTCTGTTTTTGGTATATACAAGAAAATACAAATATACAAGTGTTTCCTCATCAACAATCTTCTTTGCAGTCTAGAACTAAAATTGAGAATTTCAAAAGCAAGTCAGGTAATAGTGTATGTTAAATCTCTTTTGTGTTTTGGTACATCCTTACATATTTCATAACTACTTGAGGTACCTTATTTAATTACTGCTGACATTAATTGCTAGAGGTATCCAGCCAGCAACTATATTCTCGAAGAGCTCGCTGTGGAGCAAAAATAGGATATCCGAGAGGTCAACCACGGCTCTCGACAACCTAAGCTAAATCTCTGCTTAAGTTTGTTTCGGTTAATAAATCTACTTCTTGAAAGCTCTACAAAATTGATATCAAACAAATATCATATATTTGAAAGACATGTGTTGCTATATCTACCGGCATCAACAGACTTATGCAGACATAGGCACATTTCAATTAAGTAAATTTTTTATAACCGGAGAAATCCCGAGGTTCCAAACTCAGTGGATCTTGAGCACAGCTTCTTCAACCCACCTCCCCTCCATCCCCCAACCCCAGCCCACCCAAAAAAAAGGCAGTGAATTTGAAAGCACTTCTGAACCTTTTTAATTTATTTGAAAGCACCTTAAATAAAATCTTGTAAATGCTTCCTACCGGACTAATAGGTCGATTGAGTTTGATTCCACAAGGACCAAACCAACTCTTTCAGCTGACTTAGAGATGAATGTCAAATTATCAACGAGGATTTTCGTCTCATCGTAGCAGGGTTGTTAGAAACTTGCAACCAACAACAGTAGAAATTTTCAGAATAGCCTACAACTTTTGCTTTCACGTTAAACATAAACAGTATGAGTTTAACAATAAAAGTGCAGCTATAGAAACATAATCATGTCTGATACTTTGAAGAGTTTGTTTGGAACTTGAACAACTATATTGATGTTTATAGATTATACTGAAATTAATTTGAATAAACCTACTTGATGCAGTAAAACCAAACAAACATAAAGAAGAAGGCCAGAAACTTGATCTACCTTGACGAAAGCATCAATAATTACAACATGATAAAGGTAATAAATAAATCTGTCTTTCAAGGTGCATAACCTTTATAGCAATAGTAATGAGGCATCCCAAAACATCATGTAGTAATGTATACCAAGAACGTTCTCTTGGGATTACAATATATAGAGACAGATATATAATGGATTTGGAGAAGGGGAAATTAAACAGCATAAACCATTTATCACAAAGAAAGGGGAACCAAGAAAAAAGAGATCAACATTCCCAGATTCAGTTTTCTGGATTCAAGAATGCAAGAAAGTGGAGAAATTGAAAAGTGTGTTCTCAAGAATAATATATATGAAGATTGGACCAACCACATAAACTATCAAGCAACCAGAACCAACATGTAAGTAATCAATAGAAAATTTACAAAAACTCATAAACACGGGACACAATGCATCAAAAGCCCTAAAGAATGAAATTTTACTCACTTGTAGCAGTGAATATCGACGACAGACAAAAAGAAGAAGAAGAAGAAGAGCCCTTCTGTTCCAAAAGCCATGAAAACAGTGGTTGGTTTGCTCCTCATCTTCCTCAATTACTCCTTCCTTCAGTTTAGGTATACTGGTTCTTCACAATTTTCATCCATTTTCTCTTCTTTTTTTTCTGAAATTCAAGGATACATCAGAAAAGTTTTTTTTCCAGAATGTGCATTTTTTGGCTGCAAAATTCTAAGGTCCTAATTCTAAAATAGTAATCATTTAATAAAATTAAAATAATAATAATTTCTTTTCATTTGGTAAAATTTTTAAAATCATCTTATTGATGAGAAAAAAAGTTTATTGTGTTTCACCAATAGATTTAAAAAGCATTTTAAAGTAATAATTAGTGTTTGATCAAATTTTTTAAAGTGTTTTAAGTTTATTTTTTTAAAACTATTTTTCAAAAAGAATTTTAGAAAAAAGCTAATTATTTTAACTTTTGAAAAACAATTTTTACTACTTCTTTTCTCTCAAAAAGTTTGATTTAACACCTCACTTTTAAAAAATAAATATATTTTACCTCCCAAAAACTTGACCAAATAGACTATTAATATTTAATATTAACCATTTAGATTCTAATTATTAAGTGTATTTATATTTTATAATTTTGCAATTACTTAACGAGATTGAATAAATTTGAATAAGTGTTGAGTTTACTTTTAGTTACTGCAGTCATTTTTTAAAATAATAAGCTACCTAGTTTTAGGATGAATTTGAATTTTAAATATTTGTTAGGTTGTTTTAATTGTTGAGATTATTTAGTCTTTTTAAATTCTTGTTATGCAGATTTTCTGCAGATTATGTTTTCAAGCTGGCTATTTAAAGCCCTATTATGATTAATAAAATATTGAGAGACATTTTCAATCTTTTTGTGATGCCCCATTTTAAAAAAACACCAACAGTGGTATCAGAGCTTCATTGATCTTAAGGGATCTGTGAAATCTTTCAAAGAACTACCATACATTTTTTAACCCGTAAGGGCTACCTTTTAACCCATCAGGGCTACCAATTTTAACCCATCAAGGCTACCTTTTCAACCCGTGCTTTTTTCAACGCACAGACTTTTGTAAATCATTTTTTAACCAAAATAATGGCAAGCAGCAGTCTCTCTTTGAATGCCCCAAAAATTTTCACTGGTGAAAACTATCAGATTTGGTCAGTGAAAATGAAATCATATCTTGAAGCCTATGATCTGTGGGAAATTATAGTGGAAGATATACCCTTACAACCTCTCCCTGCAAATCCTACCCTTGCTCAAATTAAATCTCATTCGAATGAAAAAACCAAAAAATTCAAAGCCAAAACTGTAATTCAAAATTCAGTTGCGGATTTGATTTTTTCAAAAATCATTGCTTGTGAGACGGCAAAAGAAGCTTGGGAAAAATTAGAAAAGGAATATCAAGGAAGTGACCGAGTCAGGCAAATGCAAATTTTAAATTTGAAAAGAGATTTTGAATCTCTTAGGATGCAAGAGGATGAAACTATTGCTAAGTATTCTGACAAGATTTCTTTTATCGTTAATAAAATCAGGTTGTTTGGCGAGGATTTCAAAGATGACAGAATAGTAGAAAAAATTCTTGTGACAATTCCAGAGAGATTCAAATCTAAAATCTAAAATCTCATCTCTGGAAGAGTCTAAAGATCTCTCTACTATTTCTGTTGAAGAACTAATAAGTGCTCTTCAAGCACAAGAGCAAAGAAGAGCCTTCAGGCAAGATAATGTTACTGAGCCTTTTATGCACAAAACAGAAAAGAAAAAAATAATTATCCTCTTTGCAAATACTGCAAAAGAAAAACGCACTTGGAAAATTTTTGTTGGTGGAGACCGGATGCAATATGTGGAAATTGCAAACAAGCCGGTCATGTTACAAAAGTTTGCAAGCTTAAGAACAATCTTCAAGCACAAGTTGTAGAAGCAGAAATCGAGGAGGAACAACTTTTTTAAATTGCAGTATCTAAAGCAAAGAAGTGTTGAGTTTGCTTTTAGTTACTGCAATCATTTTTTAAAATAATAAGCTACCTAGTTTTAGGATGAATTTGAATTTTAAATATTTGTTAGGTTGTTTTAATTGTTGAGATTATTTAGTCTTTTTAAATTCTTGTTATGCAGATTTTCTGCAGATTATGTTATCAAGCTGGCTATTTAAAGCCCTATTATGATTAATAAAATATTGAGAGACATTTTCAATCTTTTTGTGCTGCCCCATTTTTAAAAAACACCAACAATAAGCATGGTATTTTTCAAAGTTTTCTTATATTTCATCACTATTTCTCTATTTTCACCGATGCAGTTGTTGCCGTCATTCACTATTATCAACTATAATCACCCAGTATATACAAATCACCATCATCACCGTATTAAGTTCTCACTACCATTAGCCACCATTAACAATCATCAATCATAATCACCATTACAATTTACAACCAACAATTAAAAACAACAATCACCACAATAACTATTCAATATATATTGCAAACCATTGTTGTTAGTTATCACGATCAACAACAACAATTAATTAGTATTGTCAGCCACATTACTACTAGACCACTCAATATCACCACCGTCTCCCAACATAATCTCAATCGACACCTTGAACCATCATTGCTTACGACCATCACTTTTAATTGTCATATAATTCTTTAATAGTATCTTAATATAATATAAAATAATTTAATATTTTATTTAAATTTTATATTTATTGATTCTAAAGAAAGGAATTTTTTATATATTCACATGTTGAAAAAAATTAATCTTAATTGTTTAGTATTAAAATTCTAGTACGATATCTTAATATTCAGTTGAGTATTAATTTAAAATATCTCAATCTTGATGAAAACAATTAAGATTTAAGGCGGTGAAAGGAATACAAGTATTAATTGAGATTTAAATAATAAATAAGAATAATTTAATCAAATCATCCTTCTAAATAATATTTTTTTAAAAGAAATGCAAAAGAAAAATTTGACAACCAAAATGAACCCAAGAGTAGCACAAGATATTACAAATATTTCTTGATATTGATTATTGATCAACACATAAAAACAATTCTTCCAAATTTTATTTAAAATTAAATCCTTTTATAGTATCCTTAAAAAAATCAACCCCACTTATTCTTGGAAACTATTTAATTTAGCATTCATAAAATGCTTTCTTCAAGTCTATTTTAGGTAAAAAAAAATAATTTTTTTGACTGAATTCCTTTTATTCTATTCTAAAAAAAATTGACCCCTCATATACTTGGAAATTATTTAATTTAGCATTCATAAATTGCCCTCTAGTCCATTTTAGGTAATTTTTAAAAGCTTTGACCAAATTCTCATTAAAAAAAGTCAATTATTAACATTACTAAAATGAGTTATTTTATCAAGCATTTGTTCAATATTTTATTAGACAAGGATAATTTTGGAAAAAAAAATTATTAATAAATTTATAGAATTTTAAATTCCACAACCATATTTAGACAACTTTTTGATGTTACATTACTACCATGCAAATCTGAATTAGTGAAGCAAATACATTTTTGGACAATGAATAATTAAAAAGAATCACATCAACAACAATATAAAGATATTCAGAAGCAAGACTTTTAATTTTATAATTGGACATTAGACCATTAAAACTATTACCTTATTTGTTAAAATCAACTAATTGAAGATTGAAAGGTACTATTTGGTCAACCATTGCCAAAGCTAAAAAAGGAAATTTATAGTCAAAGCAATTACCATTCTTGAAACAAAGCAAGTACATAATAATTTGTCCTAATGAGATCACTCAACATAATCACAGATGCTTAATTTTGGTGAACAAGTTACTCGATATTTGTGCCGACGGCAAGGATGCCTTGCTTGTCTTGTTTTAGTGACCAATACTCAATGTACTTGATGTTTTTCCTTTAGGAATAAATATGCCATTATGCATTGATCATTAACTATTCAATATATAAACTGCTCACTAAAGATAGACTACAGAATATGCATATACAAGTTGAAAATGCAGAATGTGGTTTGTGTGAGCAAGAGAGTGCTGAAACGCACCAACATTCGTTTACTGAATGTCATTGGGGGAATACAGTGAGGAAGGATTTGGCTAACCGGATGGGTGTGGAACTGCTAAGAGGCACAATTCAACAAATATTGGAGTGGATTAAAAGAATGCGTTGGAAACAATTGAAGAAGGAAGCAGTTGCTGCTATGTATGGATCAACAATTTATTATACCTGGCAAGTGAGGAATTGGAGGCAGTTTAGACAGAAACATGTAAATACAAATTTCATCATCGCACAAATAAAAAAGGAGTTACAAGTTAGATTAGAAAGAGTTACGGAGTCTAGAAAGGCAAGAAATTGTCAAGATTTAATACATAGGATTTGTGGTAGATAGTAAGTAGCTAGATGCTATAGTGTTTTTTTTTTCCTAAATTGTACTACTTTGTTTTGGTATGGTAATATTCACAGTTTATTGCTTTTAAAAAAAAAAAAAACTATTCAATATATATTGCAAACCATTGTTATTAGTTAATGACCCTCCATCATGATTAATCTATTTCCATAAATAGATGACCAGTTGTAGTCTACTGAATTCTTATCTGTCTATATATTTTATCCGTCATCTCAGTCAGATATTTTAGATTTTGAAAGCAAATCCAACTCTAACGTTAGTAACAGTACATTCAACCTGATTTGAACTGGAATCATTCAGAACCAAATTTTATGGGTAAACAAGGGCCATGTTGCCATTGTGGCATCGAGCGTAAGTTCTATTAACCACCTATATCCCACCTTTTATGTTTATCAATAATCTCGTGCTTTACATGATAATTGATTCAGTGATGCTTAGAATTTATGTGCCTGATGTTAAGCAAATAAACTTTGAAGACTCACATGCCTGAAACACTAAATAACCAAATTTCCCAAAATTGCCAATCTGTTAAACATAAAACATAGCATACTTGAATTTTCTCACCTCTCGAGCCAAATATTAATTGCTTTTCAAAACTGCTGCCATTAGTCTAACAGGAACTGAGGACATCTTGGATAAATTGTAAGATTTGGTCCCCAATCCCTGGCATAGATGCACATTTTAGACCCTGATGTCTTCCTCTTCATATTTGGCACCAATGACCCTGCTCCACAACAACAGTTTGTCATTGGCATATCTCCATAACCACTCCATTCTTAGAGCTTTGCTTTGAAATTCCAGATTCTTCTTTGTCATTGGTACCCTTTCTTTTCTTTGTTTCCCAGCCACAAAAACTCTCTCCTAATGTTGTCCAACCTTTTGATAACCCCTGGTAGGATGGGAAATAAAGGCATCATATAAGTTAGGAAAGCATCAAGGACTGAATTAATGAGAGTGAGTCTTCCTCGTAAGGAGAGGTATTGAGTTATCCACCTGGCTAGATTTTTTTCACACTTCTCTATCACTCTATCCCATATTTCTATAGATTTAGATTTAGATTTAGCCCCAGAGGTAGTCCCAAGTAAATTGTTGGCAGACTGCCAACTTCTCCATCATGTATAGCAGCTAGCCAGTTCATGTTGGTGACTTCATTTATAGGATACATTAGGCTCTTCCTCTAAAATCTTTGTTGCTTGGACTCTCTGAAATTGTTGCCGCACTCATGTCGAATTCTCCAAAATGCATTACTTTTGGAGTATACATTTTTGAAAAATCTGAGCAACATAGACTAAAATACCTACTCCATTCCTACTCCTCAAACTTCCTGAGTACCTTAACTTGTACACGCCTATATCCCTTGTCTTAGTTCCTACCCATTAGGTGTCCTAAACACAAGGTATAAAGATCTTCCTTCTCTTAAGAATAATCACCAACTCTATTGACTTCCTCGCCAATGTCCCTATGTTCCAAGACAGAACTCTCAACCTAAGAGTTCCCTTGGTACCCTTACCACCTCTGCCCTCACCCCAAATCATTGACATGACTTTTAACTACCATCAGATCTTTTGAAGCCACTAACGCCAGTTACAGAATAATCAAGTGTAAATAATCAAGTGGGGCAACCCATAACGTCAAAAACCCTAAATGCAAAAGTGGCAGTCACACAATACAATGAAGAAAATAAAAAGAAGCAATAAACTATAGCAAAGATACCAGTTTAAAGTAGGAACCAAGAAAATGTAGTAATATTCACAAGGGCACAATAATAAATTCATAAACACAATATCAGATTTAAGGAAATCAGTTAACAATCAAGCAACAATAAGGGTCTGAACAATCTGCCGGAAAAATCAGGTCTAGATAAGACAGGAAAATATATAAAAGGGGTGGTGGATCATACCTAGGAGATGACGGGGATAAAAAAAATTATGGACTGATTTTCCGAAATCCAGCGAGCTCCGTTATATTCCTTTGGTCTGTCGGTCGTCGGTCATCAGGATGGGGTAGCTGGATTCTAGCTGACCGGTGGTGGTAGTGCAACAAAAAAAAAACAGAGAAAGGGAGAAAGAAAGAGGGCAGGGAGATTTCGTACCTGGGCGCCAGTGGTGGTGAGAGGTCAGGCCAGAGGGTTGCAGTGGAGGAGAGTAGTTGATGATCCGCTTGGGGGGGGGGGGGAAGGGAATTATTTTACTGTTGAGAGCTAGAGAAAAAGATAGTCCCTGTTGAATATTATACAGTTTACCACTGTCAGATTAGATGATAGCATTCCTCCTTAAAATATCATGCATATAAATGCAGTCTGCCAAGAGGTTAACTATTTTGCATGGTTCCTTAACACATCAAGCAAATCCTTTTCTATCTTTCCACCATAAAGCTCGTTCAACTATGTTGTATGGTGCCATAAAATGGTGATGAAAATGTGTGCATAAAAGCAGTTGACACATCCTAAAAGTCTATATATGTTTCACAGAAAGATATTTACTCTTGTTTTGCCAAAGATATTCCCCGCTATACGTACTCTAGTTTTGTGACGCTTTTGTTCTCGTGCAGTATATTCTAAACCTTTTAAAGAATATCTTAATTGTCAATGATCATTGTGCTTTAGATTCTAAGATAAGTTACCTGTAAGATTTTATTCATATTTTGTCCCATTTAAATGCTAATTAATTGTGAACTCAAACAGAAACCTCCCTACGGAGACCTGGGCCAACTGCAAAACCAGTGCTCTGCAATGCATGTGGATCAAGATGGGGAACTAGGGGGACACTAGATGAATATCTTCCCAAACATGCAAGCAAAGGAAAACAGAGCTATCAGTTACCTTCGGAGATGAAGCCGCATCTCATAGCTCGTGATGACCAAAAGATGGAAGTTGGTGAAGAGGTTTCTGGACAGGATGGCTCTTCAGCTTGTCTTGAAGAGGAAATGATTAACATATCAAGCTTAGGTTCAGCAGGATCATCCTCAGACAAATGCATGCAGATGGAAGAAACAAATGGTAAAAAAAATTCACTTATATATACATGATGGACTTGACCTCCACCATGTCTTTTGACTCTTGCTGCCTCCTCTCCTAACCCAGCTCTTTAACAACTCTGAAGTATGTTCTGGCATTGTCCAGTTCAGACTAGAGATCCTGAGAAACAAATTCCAGATTTGCTTAGTAAATTACAATGCAAGAATAGGTGGCTGTCTGTTTCTCTTGTCAAATTGCATAAAAAGCACCTAGGGACAAGCTGTCTGCCCTTCTTCTGTAGTACTTCCTGTGTTAAACATGCCCTCTTTATCACTAGCCAAGTGAGACATTTCACTTTTGTAGGAGTGTCTCTATTTCAGAAATAGTTCCAGAGATGTTTTGGATCCCCAGCCATCAGCTGGAGACCTCTTCTGTAGACACTGCTAACTGAATAAAGACCACTTTTTTTAATGCTTCTACAGCATCTTGTCTGTGGAAATTGTATCCATACTCAATCCGCCTATCTTCCCTAGTAACTCTGCAACCCTTTCCACCTCCCAATCATTTACAAGTTTTCTGAAGGCTAAATCCCATCCCTGTTCTGGCCCAACAGACACCTACATTAGCATCAGGATTCACACAAATTTGGAAGAGATTCCTAAGAGGGAATTGTTCTATCCGGAAATCCTTCCAGAATCTTGTTTTACTGTCATTTCCCACTTTGATATAAAAGTCTACCTTCATTTGAGGCCACAAACTTGTGATTGTTCTCCATACTCCCACACCCCGTAAGGCTCAACTGTGTTCTCTGTACACCATGGGGTTAGCTCACCATACTTGGCTTTAATCACCTCTATCCAGAAAGCATTTCCCTCCTCAATGTACCTCCACAACGACTGATTTAGAAGACTTCCATTTTGCAATCTCAAATTTCTAATAGCCACCCCCCCCTAGTCTTTGTTGGAGTTCAGCCTTCCAGTTTACCACCGTAGAGGAATTTAGATTCCCTGAAGGGACCTCCAAAGGTTTATCTTGGAGTCTATGTCTGGGAGCGACAAGGATTTGTAAGATAGTATCTAGGCCGTGTCCTGAATCAAATCCTTTCTTAAGCGTAAGGGTTATAAGAAAGTGGAAAACTAATATATTTAACCATACAAATTTTTATAACAGCTTACCCCACACCCCCTCACGAAAAAAAAGAAAAGATCTATTGTATTAGTACCTTATTGTTTTATGTGCACTAACGTTCACCTTTTTTTGGGAGAAGCAGACAAAGATCCTCACTTGAATCCTGACAGTGTCCCAAGAAGAAAGAGATCAAAGCTTAGACAAAGCATTTTGCCACCTGCTCATAGACTCCCGAGGACACTTGATAACAATCTCCAGGCACCAGACTTTGAAATTATATCTGACGGAGATGAACCTGTTACTCTAATTTATGCAAGGAACAAATACATTCCTCCTAATGAGATTGGTCTTGGAGCTATGCTGCTAGTATCACCAACAACTACTACAGAACGCTCGATGCCTCTATCAGCAATGACAGAAGATACTGTCTCTTGTTCAATGGATGTTTCTAAATAAAATTCATCTATAAGTGAATTTTTAGATGCATGCATAACATTCAAGTTGGATGTGAAGCCAGCTCTTATTGTCTAGCTAGTGCAATGTTGGCTAAATACAATTTGGGCTGTTCCAACTTTACGGATTTCCCCAACAGCAACGCGCAACAGTCTGGGTGTTTTGAGACCATCTAGTTTGTCTTGTTCTGGATATTTGTAGCTTCTTCCGTTTTATTGGATGGAATTATTTTTTTTGAGAAGGTTAACTGGTATTGGATGGAATTTTAGACATGTCAATTCTGCTTTTTGGATGCATTTAATATGTCAATTCCGATGTCTATAACGCGTGCTTACCTACAAAGTTTGTAAGTTTGTGTGGACTCCACGGTAGACTAAAATTGTAACATCACAAAGGCCATTTGACTTACATATGCTTGACATTACAACTGTAATGTCTTGCATTGTGCTTGTTTAAGGAGAAACAACAATGTACTAGATCATGTGGCTATGCAAAATGGAACTACTGGAAATGAGGATGGAAAAGCAAATGCATGTGAAAATAGACTCTTTCCACATCATATGGATACTACATCAAGGGTATGTCAATAAATTGTTCTATAAATGCTGCTTCTGTATATGGAGATGAACATCTTATTATTGAAGAAATAGGTATATCAGCCTCAGGATAAGGTATGCTCAACCACAAAAAGTTTAAAAATAAGTCTACCAAAAAGTCTCTTCGATCTCCTATTAAGTTATTAGGACAAGTTGATAAGGCACTATACCTTCCAATAATAGCTACACTAAAGAGAAGCTAGAGAGCCATTATTAAATAATCCAAGAGCAATTGAAACCGAGAATAATTTAGTACTGAGTTACATTAATGCCCCCAAGTGGCAACATAGCACTCTTCAAAATAAATTTATACTTTTATATTACTTAGTAGACTTTGAAGTAATAAGAAGTAGACATAGTAAAAGTTAAACGACAACACTCCTTTGTGACATTCCACAACTTATATTGCTACTCTAGCAACAAACATTGCAGAAACCAAAACAATGGATTAACTATTCACAACCATAAAACATCTTAGAAGGCCACGAAGTACTAAAACAAAAGAAAGGGGCGAAGAGAGTGAAATATATTAATTCCTTAGAAAAGGAAAATGGAACGTGGGAACAAATGTGAAACGTTAAATTCTACCATTCTTTTGAGCAGTGGCAGAGCAATGTAAGTAATGATAGCTGAAAAAGGAAACAATGGGCATTATTCATGGGACTGGATAAGCATATCTTAGGTTCCGGAGCATCATAGAACTAAAAAAGGCTACTTATGGGTTGTACCTTCGTATTCTTAGTTTTGTTTGAAACATAGGATGCTTAATCTACAAAGTTAATTATTTCTCCAAAAAGGAAGTAGAATTGATGGGAGATACAATTTTATGCCAAAAAAGACACTTTTATTTAAATTTTATGCCAATTTAAAGCAAGTACACTTTTATTTATTTAAGGCAACATAATAGCCTGAATTTTTCTAAAATCTCACCTGACAAAATATTAGGGGAACAAGAATAAAAGACTGCAGATCATTGAGACAGCATTACTCCAGGTGATATCAAATTCACTTTGTCCCATTTCATCTCATTCAGTCATCATTTATGTGCTACAAACTCAAAGCAATTAAGTCTAGCTAAAACCAACTTATCATCAAAAAATACATTGTTACGGTTAAGAATTGACATGCCACCTCTGTTCTGTTTTTAATATATACAAGAAAATACAAATATACAAGTGTTCCCTCATTGACAATCTTTTTTGCAGTCTAGAACTCAAATGGAGAATTTCAAACTAATGTTGATGTATGAATTATAGTCACAGCAAGTCAGGTAATAGTATATGTTAAATCTCTTTTGTGATTTGGTACATCCTTACATATTTCATGACTACTTGAGGTACCTTATTAGATTACTGCTTGATATTCATTGCTCTAGGTCTCCAGCTAGAAACTATATTCTCGAAGAGCTCGCTGTGGAGCAAAAATAGGGCATACAGTGTAGAGACCTAGAGGTCGACCACGGCTCTTGACAACCCAAGCTACATATCTGCTTAAATTTGTTTCGGTTAATAAATCTCCTTCTAGAAAGCTCTACAAAATTGAAATCAAAGAAATATCACATATTTGAAAGACAGATGTTTCTATATCTACCAGCACCAACAGAATTATGCAGACATAGGCACATTTCAATTAAGTAAATTTTTTATAACAGGAAAAATACCGAGGTTCCAAACTCGGTGGATAATGGGTCTGCCCCTTTACTATCCCCTATAAAATTGTGTTAATTTACAATGGTATCTTGAGCACAGATTCTCCCCCCCCCCCCCCCAATCCCCCAGCCCACCCAAAAAAAGGGCAGTGAATCATTCTCCTATTGTTAAAATTCTATTGACTTAATTTTGCTATGCATGGAAAAAAGTTGAAATCATGTTGGGTGCGTTTGGTATAAAGAAAATGTTTTCCAAGAAAATGAGCAATTTTCGTACTTACTTTTTGATGCTCGGCAAATAGGCAGAAAACATTGTCCAAAAGCAGTTGTATATAATATACGCAAACGCTACGGGGATGGGGATAGGGACGGGGGGGGGGGGGGAGGCTGGGGATTAGGCAATTAGTGTGGAATTCACAGTTTACCAATTTCAAAAATAAAAAAAATAGTGTGGAATTCACTCAAGGAACTTGTTTTCTCTAATTCTACTAGGGAAGTCATTTTCTACATTTTTAAGGAACTTACTTTCCTGGAGATTTTTTCCCCAAAATTCTGTCCAACCAAACATGAGAAAATTGAAAAACATAGAGAAATCGGACCTAAGTATTGTGTTGAAGTCATTTTTCATTTTTGTCTCATAAGTTGAGATGGTAGAATCATAAAATAATCTCCATATGACTTTGTTTTTCACCAAGGAGAGTTGTATTAACAGAGGCTCTACAGAGGTGCTAACCTTGTATCAATATTTTTATAGTGCAATTTTGAAAAGGTGATAAACAAGAAAAGAAGCAAAATCCTTTTGGACAGATTTTAATTTAAGGAACAATACTTTCAATTTAGGACAGACTAGAGGAAAGCATTTTGCAACAGACCAAAACGGAAACAAGGGATCAGTTACAAAAGTTAATTGAGATGTTTTTCAACATTGTAGCCACATCATGATAATTTTTCTAGCATGATCTTTGACGTTCAAGAAGTTACCCAAAACAACATATTCCATGCAGTTACATTCATAAGATGTAATGAGAATAGCATATAGAGTAAAAGAGGGAGGAGAATGTGTCCATCAGCTCTACAAGCACAGAGGAATCTAATCAATCTGTAGTAAGGGAGAGCAGAAGGAACATATTACCTAAAATAGACTGTATGTGCATTGAAATTTCAATAGCATATTTTTAAATTTTATCTCTATGTATTTTTTACCAATAACTCACATGAGTTCAGAAGTGACTCTTTAACCACCCAAGGAGAGAAGTTCTCACACAGAAAATGGCACTTGCCACTCATGAATTTTCCAGGAAGATATCTCAAGTCTCAACAAGGATAGAAGATTTGAAACAGCAAATGACAATTTGGCAGTGGAAATGCAAAACCTGATCTAGTCATCCAACTACTCCACTTGTCCCCAAAACCCATCATCGACATAATAGAATCCAGAAATCCTAATTTCACATGATTATAAGCTTTCTTAAGATTCAAATTGCATAAAATTCCCCACACACCTTTTCTTTCTAGAGTTAACCACTTCATTAGTCACAAAAGCGGCATCCAATATCTGTCTTCCTTCCATAAAATCGTTCTGAGAAGTGGAGACCGTCTCATCCAGAACCTTTTTAATTTATTTGAAAGCACCTTAAATAAAATCTTGTAAATGCTTCCTACCGGACTAATAGGTCTATAGTCCTTTATACTTGTCACACCTTCCTTCTTTGGCACAATAGTAACAAAGGATGCATTGAGCCCGTTTGGATTAACTTAAAAAAAGTAGCTTTTAAGTCAAAATAAAAAAGTCAAACTGAAATGACTTTTAACTTTTAAGTCAAAAAATAAAAAGTATGGGAGACCTACTTTTGGTTTTTGACTTATTTTAAGTCACTTTAAACTTATTTTAAGTCATTTTTTACCTTGCCAAACACTTCCCAACTTATTTTAAGTCATTTTTGACTTATTTTAAATTATTTTTTATATTTGCCAAACACTTTCAAAAGTCAAAAACTGACTTAAAAGTAGGTTTGACCAACTTTTAAGCCAATCCAAACACCCTCTAAGACTTTTCTCGAACTCCTCTGAATTCTGAATTCTGCATCGGTCACCAACAGCTCACATTTGATTATCCTCCAACATTGTTGGAAAAACACAAACGAGAATCAATCAGGACTCGGTGCCTTGTCCCCCAGACAACTAACCACCGCTTCCCTCACCTCTTCTTCTTCTATAACCCAATCACTCCCTCACTCCCTCCCCTATTTGGTTAAATACTAGCGCCCCCCCAGAATTTTGGTCTCCATCTGATATCTTTTAGTAACCCAGTGACTCAGGTAAGACATTTTTTAGCCATTTTATTCTCGTGACAGGGAAATTTCCCCATGGAACTAAGAAGAGATGTCTATAGATATTTCATCATAATCCATAACATGGCATTCAACAACTTCTTTGCTAAATCCATACATGTGATCAAGTCACAATATGTCAGAAAGTGCAATAACAATTATCCTGTTACAATAAATAGACACATAGAAATATATACATTAAGATGCCAATAACCTATAGGTCAAGATAAAATACCAACTTATTCTATTTGGAAATACTTTGAAAATACTCTCCACACAATTTCTTCTTGTTCCTCTGTGTAAAAGGCAATGTGGTTAACAGAACACCAAATCTCAGGTAAGCTTCCTATAGACTTCTCAACATAACTAGAAAGCCACAATCTGAAAGCACTTTAAAATAAATTTTAGGAATGCTAGTAAAGGCCAAATTAGTTATTTTCGACACCTTTGAGATTTATCCTACCCTTATCTTCCTGAACTCTATAGTGTTCCATTGTTCTTTAGATGTTTTTTAACTGGTACAATTATCTTACAATAGTAGAAAAGACAGAACGTTTGACTACTTTGATGTGCGTTACTCGAGCTGAGGATCTTTCGGAAATAGCCCCTCTACCTCCACAAGGTGGGGGGTCTGTGAACACTCTATCCCAGAGCCTGCTTATGGTACTACATTGGGTTTGTTGTTGTTGTTAGCAGAGAAGATGAACACCTCTCATGGAATGTCGGAACACTTGTTACAGGTTCCTGCATCCAAATACAAGACCAGTGATCCAAAACAATTCAGTTTCTGGTAATTCATATTCGCTGCTGGTTTTGATTTTGCAAAATCTAAGTTCCACAGTTTTTAGTTACCAAAAAAATGAAATACCTGATCCCTGTTTGATAAAATAAACAGAAAAATTAAACCGTGTGGTAGAAAGGAAAATTACCACCTCAAACTTCAACGCTGTTGGTAGAGGGGAAAATTTTAGAAAATTGCCCAGTCCCTTGGAATGATGATGACTTCTGTCCTTAGTACACCAGAAGTGTTTTCTTCATCCATGAAAAAGAGAACTACATAAACAAATTTTATAGTCCTGTTAATTTTTCCAGTGTTTTACTTGGATTAGAGGAAAATATGGACTTTGTGCTGTATTATTTCACCAAAAGGATACCTGTACTTGCAATCTTTGCATATGATATGTGTTTATCTTAAAATTTAGTCCATCAACCAAAGCATGCCACAAACTACTAAACAAGTCTCACATAAAATCCAACTTTTCACCTTTGGTATATCACTTGTAGGTTTGTATTTCGGTTGCAACATATGCTGACTTAGAGATGAATGTCGAATTATCAACGAGGATTTTCGTCTGATCGTAGTAGGGTTGTTAGAAACCTGCAACCAACAACAGTAGAAATTTTCATAATAGCCTACAACTTCTGTTTTCACGTTAAACATAAACAGTATGAGTTTAACAATAAAAGTGCAGCTATAAAAACATTATCATGTCTGATACTTTGGAGAGTTTGTTTGGAACTTGGACAACTATATTGATGTTTACATCTTATTGAAGAAATACTGAAATTAATTAGAATAAACCTACTTGATGCAGTAAAACCAAAAACTGTCTTTCAAGGTGCATAACATTTATAGCAATAGTAACGAGGCATCCCAAAACATCTAACTTCTAGTGAGTATGATACTTGGTTTAACACCAATGAACACATCCAGGAGCAACATTAATTATGCTTAGTTATTCAGAAATGTGAACTTACAGGTAAACTAGAAATTCCATACTGGATGGATGTTGCCAAATTCGGGTGCTCTACCGAGATTTGGACTGAAGGTTGTGTTTCAGCAGGAGCCGTAATTGGTGATGGATTCACTTCCATGATTCTAGGAAAAGCAGGAGGCATAATTGGTGATGGATTCACTTCCATGATTCTCGGAAAGTAAGACCTGCAAATATGTTAAGGTATAGCTGGTGCATGAGAAAGTACAAATAAAGGATCACAGAGGCAAGAAAAAGATGAGACAGACCCCTCTTGGGCAGCGATTTCTTGCAAGTAATGTTCAGCATCCAAAGCTGCCATGCACCCTACAAAAGCATGCCCCAAAAGAAAGAACAAAAAGACACAGTTTGTTGCACTCAAAGACAAAAGTGATAAACGAAGCAAAAGCACACGGATATAATCATCACAAATACCAAAGTAACGAGTGTCAAAGATGTTAAGGTTACCAATACGAGTATGCCAAGGATGCTGATACATATAGCAAGAAAATGCTTTAAAAAGAAAAAGGCCAGAGACACAATAAAAAATATAACAATCTAGGCACCAAAGACAAAGGTACCAACGTTACAAAGCCCACCCAACAGACATCAAATTATCTCACAAGGTTCTCACTTCTCCATATGTACACTGCATCCAACAGGCATCATATTTCTTTCACAAGTACATAAGCATAATGTACAATGCAATGCTGAATGGAAAAGGCCAATAGATCATTGTTCAAGAATGTTTTAGTAGGATCTTGAGACACATTTCTGTAAATTAGTACCAGAAGAAGAATAAAACAATCAGGTTAAAATGTGGCTGTGGAGTAATAACTTAGGCAGTGGAAATAAAAAGAATGTCAGGAAAGTCTAGGAATTTTATAACTCACGCAGTAAGTAAAACAATAAATGGTTAAGTTTGATACTCACTGTTGGTCATTAATACTTGGCTGACCACCTACTATCAACCTCAAAAGAGCAAGGCAAACTGCGCTAAGTACCTGTTGATGGGTGAGAAGCGTTGGTTGTTGGAAGTGTTGCTCCAACTTTAGGAGTCATTTCTGGCTGCAGAGGACCAAAGAACAAAGGCAACAAGAGTAGCAATAGCTTAGATGTATAACACCACAATAGAAGTGCTTCACCGATTTTATAGACCATAAGGTGCGTTTTATATTATTTATATATGACAGAAATTCAATGGCAGAGAGGTATAAATGAGATCTAGTTGCACATACGATCAGAAACACTTAAAAGTATTTTAAATGGCAGCAAGTGGAGTGCTTGAAACATAATGTCGACTATTATTAAAACAGGAGAGGGAGAAAAGTTCTTTTGACAAAACAGGAGTGGCATGATAGTTTTGTTAACTAAAGTATATGTGGAAGGTGACACTGAACATGGAGACAGTGGAGATTGTTATGTGATAGAGTGGCAGATGTTGATAAAGCCCATGGATTCCTTAATGGAGAAAAGGTGGATGTAGTGGAAGAACTGGAAGTTGGTTTTAAAGGTGAAAACGGCCTTGAATGGATCCATGGAGAAAGGAGAAACATCTGAGGCACTAGATTCAACTCTACTTCCGGTGCACAAGAATTTATCAATGATGTGTTGGGGGGGATATATGGAAAATGAACTGTTGTGACTTCGGATATGGGTAGATGCAGTTGCTGTAGAATTTTTCATTTTATTGTGTCAAGCTCTTTCCACTGCAAATGTACTTAAAATGGGAATAAAAAGGTTGATCAACAGTTGATTGGTTAAATACTAGTGATTTGAAAGGCCTAGTGTTGTCGATGACACTCCCTGTGTGTTGGAAACACTAAATGAAGACTAACATTTCTGACCTGCAAATTCACCCACCATGAAGTATAAAAAGTGTTAATTGAATGCAAGGTAGATTTCTTTGTTATCTACAGATAAGATAACAAGTTAAGGACACCTTTATTACCTAAGTGGTAGTCCTCAAACCTCAACTCCTCCTGGTTTTTTTATTGATAAGTCTGCATTCCACATATGGATTGAATTTCTCCACCTCCGGGTCTTGTGCAATCTATCTCTGGAGTTGCAATGTATGATGTTGTTCTACTTCCTTTCAAACTAATACTAAATGCGGACTTCCAAACTCAGAGCTCTTGAGCAAAGGGTGTTGTACTTTCTTTTCCTAGTTTGCAAATTTGATCAAGATTGAACACTTAAGATATCTAAAAATATGAAGTAGGAGCAAATAGTACTTAGTAATATTTAATAAAAGCTCAACAAGGATTTCAGATGAATATAGAACATATAGATTACAGAAGAGAACAAATTAAGGATACCTTTATCACCTAACTGGAAGTGCTAGAACCTCAACTCCTCCTGGCTTTTATCTTTATAAGTCTGCATTGTATTCCACAAATGGATTGAACTTTTCCACCACCAGGTCCTGTGATATCGTTCTCTAGAATTGCAATATATGATGTTATTCTACTTCCTTTCTGATTAATGCCAAATGCTGACTTTCCAAAACCAGAGTTCTTAAGAAAAGGTGGTGTGTACTTTCTTTTCCTGGTTTGCAAATTTGATCAAGATTGAATACTTCAGATATCAAAAAATATGATGTAGTAATAAATAGTACCTAGTGGTATTTAGTAAAAGCTCGACAAGGATTTCAGATCAATATAAAGCATATAGATTACAGAGCAAAATTCTCCCTCGAAACGTTGATCAATCTGCTCCAATACATGAGAAAATGGACAATAAAGTTAACCTTTGCACCCTGACATGGATACTGCTGGTTGGCCAAAGGAGTATGAATCAAGTTTAGGGGTGCCAAAGTGTGAGTTGCTTGAAACAACAAATGCAGGAGCTCTTGGATATCCAAGTATGGAGGAATCTGAGACATTGACATCCCTGGACCACACTAGAGGTTCATTGGCCACACTAATAAAGTCATATTTCTTTCCAAATGTAGGTAAAGTGGACGAGCCCATAGATACGGTTTGTGTTTGACCAGATGTAGCATTTGTTGCTGCATTAAAGTCTAATAATGGTCCTGCAGTTCGGAAAGCAGATTGAATTGATTTTCTAATCACTAATTAAAGACAACTACAAGCATGAATACCTGGCACAAGATCGGTTCCAGAAATTGCAAGCAATAACACTACCCACCATAAGAAATCCCACTGATGTACTGCAGTTATTACTAACATTTTTTTAGAAGAGTACAACTCAAGATGCATAGCTACTCCCACAAGGAGCAGATTTAGCTTTTCGACCAATTCCAAAGCCGCCTTGCTTCTCTAGAAAAGTAAATATGGCAGTATTAAGTGTAGCATCTATAAATGACAATCCTCACCTGGACCACAGGCGAGAAAGAATGCTACAATTAATCCATTTGGCAAAGAAACCATTGGGAAAGACATATTCAAAGAGTGTGTGTAGGTCATTCCCTATTTCCCATGCAATAGCCTATGTGGTCTTTCTTCTGAGACATAGTAATGTACCAAAATCAAGGTAGAAACAAAATTAAGTTTTGAAGAATATGCAAGAAAGTTGAAAAATATGTTGTTGTATATGAAAACAAATTCTTGTTATCAAGAACAAGCTTCCAAGTCTCAATCTTTTTTTCTTTTCTTTTCTTATAGTAGTGTTAATCTACGTCATGCAACTTTTCTTGGATCCCTGTTACATGGATTGTTGAACCTGATTTCAACTAAATTGATTCATATGCTTATGTAGTAATGTAGACTATGTGTACTAATTAATACCAAGAACGTTCTCTTGGGATTACAATGTATAGAAACAGATATATAATGGATTTGGAGAAGGGAGAAATTAAGCAGCATAAACAATAGATCAACTAACAAGAACTAATCACAAAGAAAGGGGAACCAAGAAAAAGGAAGAAGAAGAGAGCAACATTCCCAGATTCAGTTTTCTGGAATCAAGAATGCAAGAAAGTGGAGAAATTGAAAAGTGTGTTCTCAAGAATAATGTACGAGAATATGGAGAAATTGAAAAGTATATATATAGGGAAGAAGAAGAAAGGTTGCATAATCTTTCTTAACCGTGTTTAGCTTGCTGTTTAAACGAATATCATTTACGCTTACTGTTTAAGCTAATATCCTTTTCAGCTTACTGTTTAAGCTAATATCCTTTCATATATAGTAACGGATTAAAAAACAGTTTTTTCCTCAATTATTACTTAAAATAAACTAGATACAAAAATTCAGACTTATTATTTTATTTTATTTTAATTTATGCAACATAAATAGAATTAAGAGAGTCAACTAAATGTTTAAATATTTTTTATTGTTAATTATTTATATAATACTTTTCAAAGTACTTTTCAAATAATATATGTGGCACATGTGATATTTAGATAGTTCATTAATTTTTTAAATATATTTGTTTAAATATTTTAAATTGTTAATTATTGTAAATTATGTTGCATATATATGTGAAAATTAGAGAGTTCATCAATTTTTAATATATATTTTTAAACAAAGAAGAAGAAGAGCCATTTTGTTTTGGAATGGTGACATATATAAAGAGAGAGGAGGAGAAGAAAGGTTGCATAATCACTACGCAGATATTAAATCGTAAGCGTGTTGATGATTGTTTAAAATAATATCCTTTCCAGCTTACTGTCTAAGCTAATATTCTTCTCATATATAATAAATAATTAAAAATCACGTTTTTCCCTCAATTATTACTTAAAATAAACTATACACAAAAATTCATGCTTTTTTTATTTTAATTTATGCAACATAGATAAAATTAGGAGAGTCAAATAAATTTTTAAATATTTTTATAGTTAATTATTTATATAATATTTTCAAAGTACTTTTTCAAATAATATACGTGGCACATGTGACATTTAGATAGTTCATCAATTTTTTAAAATATATTTGTTTAAATATTTTAAATTGATAATTATTGTGATTTATGTTGCACATGTGAAATTTAGAGAGTTAATCAATTTTTAATATATTTTTTAAAACAAAAAAGAAGAACAACCCTTTTGTTTCAAAATGGTTATATATATATATATGAGAGAGAGAGACTGAGAGAGAGGGGAGGAGGAGGAGAAGAAGAAAGGTTGCATAATAACTACGCAGATATTAAACCGTAAGCGTGTTGCTGGTTGTTTAAGATAATATCCTTTTCAGGTTACTGTTTAAGCTAATATCCTTCTCATATATAATAGGAGTAACTAATTAAAAACACGTTTCCCCCCTCAATTATTACTTAAGATAAACTAGATACAAAAATCCAGACTTATTATTATTATTAATATCTATTTTAATTTATGCAACATAGATAGAATTAGGAGAGCCAACTAAATTTTTTTTAAAAAAATATTGTTAATTATTTATATAATATTTTTCAAAGTACTTTTCAAATAATATATGTGACATATGTGATATTTAGATAGTTCATCAATTTTTTAAATATTTTAAATTATTAATTATTGTGATTTATGTTGCACATGTGAAATTTAGAGAGTTGATCAATTTTTAATATATATTTTTAAACAAATAAGAAGAAGATCCCTTATGTTTCGGAATGGTGATATATATATATATATATATATATATATATATATATAGAGAGAGAGAGAGAGAGAGAGAGAGAGAGAAGAAGAA